>CM035816.1:10797759-11052759 GCA_020458035.1 Magallana ariakensis | reverse complement strand
AAATGTAACAACTTTTGGTAAACAGCTTTTTCTGTAACCGTACTATTACGGAGATTGATCGCTCAGTATATCCAAAACTTCTTGGAGATCAATCTTACAAGCTGTAGACATATAGAAAAACTCTTAACCAAAAGTTGTTGCATTTGATGCACATTAATGCGGATTTATATAAAAAATTTCAAAATCAAATTTTTTTATTTTTTCGCACTTTAAATTTATATCCCATTTGGGTTATTATATCTCGAACAGGCTATTATATCCCATTTGGGCGATCGGTCCCAACCTGTCAAATTCAAAATGTCAATAAATCAGATTGTTCTAAGGACATAATTGCGTCATACTTTGGGTAATCCCTTCCAAATATAGCACTGATGCGAATATTCAAAAGGGGTCTATTTTGAATTCAATCAACATACAAGTTAAAATACTAAAAACAGTCAATTATAACTTTTGTTACACAAAGTTTATATAAACATGTTTATAAATGCATTTCTTTTGAAATATTGAAACAACACACGGTGCAGGGAAATCTCATTTACATATAGGTGACAACTTCCGTCCACCCTTTAGCCTTGTGTCGCATGTTTTAGGCAGTAGATGCAGATCGAGGGTTGATTTTTATTAATGACAGTTGTAATGCACCGTTTTGGTTGAATTGGGTGTAAGCTTAGATGTTGAATGACCGATCGGGAGACGGAGAGGATCGCAAAATAATTTTACCGATGAGTTTCAAGCAAAACTTCAAGCTGATGTGACAGTTTGAAATAAATCCAAGATGGTGGGGATGGGTACCTTGTGTACTATTAGATATAGGGTATTTATTTTTATTATGAGAAAAATATATAACGTCAGGTGCCTGTGCTTTAAATTTATATCCCATTGGGCTATTATATCTCGAACAGGCTATTATATCCCATTTGGGCGATCGGTCCCAACCTGTTTAATATTAAACCCACAAATTTAATAGATATAGTTTTGATATTAGAGATGAGTTTCAATGACACCTTTACATGAACTTCAAGAATGACAGGTACATTTATTGTCTCCTCATTTCATACCTCACAAAAAAAGTGTTCTCTCACACTAGGGATTACCCATATAACTCATGTTGTTCAAAATTCTGTTGTCTTGACATTTGCACTTTGAAAGTCCAATTTTTGTACAACATCATAAACATGATGCACTGACTAGTTCAAAATAAAAAATAAACTTGCCTACATTGTACAGTATTTACAGCTTTTTACTTCATATTGCTTGTAATTGAACACTGTCAAGAGTCTCGGAATGATTTCAATATATTCAAAATTATATTTTTAATAATGTTTTAATTGAAAACCACTTGTAGGTATATGAAGAACATTCCTTCCCTGATGAAAGCTTGTTTTCCAAATGGGGAATCACAAGGTACTGTACATATTTTGAATTTTTTTTCATCAAATGTTTTATGATAATGGTAACTTTTATGATCATTTTGGCTTCAAATATATTGAAGTTTCAGAAGTTTGAGAGAAGGCTCATAACTTTATGAGTTAAACCTTTTGTAAACCTAATGTAATGTAAACCTTTTGTTTACATTACATTTATTTTATTTAACAAAGTGAACTTTCAAGCATAATCATTTTTTTTTTCAGATGAAATTTCAACATTTCTTACCATGGTGTCAAAATTGGGCTATGATGAAAAGCCAAATTATACAAAATACAAGGAGGTGTTTAAAGGTGGACTGAAGAAGTTAGGAGTGAAAGATGAATGGAAACTCAACCTACCTTTATCAGGACCAGCAGCAAAGGTACAACAAAGTAATTCTGCCTGACAGTTGATACCTTTTGTTCAACAAATTTACAATGTAATCCACATTATGTTATGTGGTGTAGGATGAGAGAAAATTTTTAATTTGATTACCCTTATAAGGATTTGTTTGAAAAGATATAAATGTGGTTGACATTGGTTCTCATAACCTTTTCAATATTTATTTTGAAAGTAAAAATTCTTCCAATTAAATTTCAGAAGGGACTCAAAAGAAAAAGCGAAGTAGCAGCTGAATGTTCTACTCCAAAGAAATCAGCTGTGGAAAAAGTCAGAGGGAGACCGAAAGCAGCTGCTGCCTCTGGCTCTCGTCAGGGTACACCAAAACTAGCTGCTAAGGGCAGGCAAGGCACCCCACAGGGAGTGAAGGGTAGAGGCACCCCTAGGGTCCCAGCATCAGTGCAATCTCCAGTCAACGGGAAGGTTGTGAAAAGTCCACAAAAACTCAAAAGTCCATCAAAAGTCAAAAGTCCAGTGAAATCTCCAGCTAAAGGTACCTCCTGGATTCAATATTGTTCTGTGTCTTGATATTGTTACATCTTTTAGACCTTAGAGTTGCTGAATTATTACATACATATCTACAAGAATGCAATGTGTTTGTTTAATCATTGAATGCTGAAATGTGTTAAAGTTGTCATCATAGTTGTGACTGCTGATAATTGTTAGAATATTGTGTCTGATGATGTTGATGGTATACATTAATGTTGATCTACCACTGCTCATCTAAACACTAAACAGTTACTATAGAGTCTTGTCATTTCTCTTTGTGGAATACAGTACACTTTATAGCCTGTTTTTATTTACCATCACAATAGGTATTATCCTCAATACATGTATTGTTAGTGTGGTGAGAATTCCATTGTTTCTTACATGTACTTCTCATTCACAGGCACTAGTCTATCAAAACCAACTACTACTCGCCGCAAAGTTAAAAGAAGTAAGGCTCCCAAAGTTGATGCTTGTGTTCAGACCTCCCCCTGCTGAGTTTAAGTGTAGCGAGATACATGTAGGTCAGTTGTTTCATGTGTTCTTAAGAAAACAGGCCTCTAACGGAAACTGTTTTTATTTCTAGTTGTATCTGTACCATTTTACTTGAACTGATGAGGAATGCATCACCAGTTTTGTTACAAAACGCATTTTATATAATATCGCCCTGGTATTGATACATTGCCTTAACTAACAGAACTTCAGTCACAGAATGGCAACTACAAGATCCTGATTAGGATATTTTGCATGATTAGGATATTTTGCATGTATTGTGTACATGTTCTTACGGAATTACCTTTCATCAATATCTGTAGATTTTCTGTAAAACTTATGATAAATTTTGTCAGAGGTTGTCAAAATGTTTTAGATAACAATAAATTTTTTTAAGCAATTAAATATGTGTACATTTGTTTTTTTCCCCCCACAAAACTTATAATGTAAAGTGGGGGTGAATTTTGTCAATGTTCGTACATTATAAATGTACAAGGTACATCCCCAAGAACAAAACTTATAATGTAAAGAGGTGGTGAATTTGGTCAATGATCGTACATTATAAATGTACAAGGTACATCCCCAAGAACAAATGTATATAGTAATTTACATTGCAATTAATTATTAAATCTTAGGCACATGGTCATTCCAATACAATATCTATTGGAAAATGCAGAGAAACAAATTGTACAGGCATTAAAACTTGCATGTAGAAAAACTTGTGAGTTATCTCTCTTGACAATGTATCAGATTCAACAAGGTTGTTAATAGCATTATTGTATTTTATTGCCTGGTATATAGGAAAAACCTAATCAAGAACTGCTTCATGCCTTAAAAAAGTTTTATATTTAATATACAGGTACATGTGTGAATATCATCAGAAGTTAAATACCAGTACATAAGAATACTATAACTATTCAAAAATCAAGTATAAATTTATTTTGATCAACACTAAAATACATGAAGTTTTCATCAACATTTCCACAGCATCTCTATGTTTGTGAGAGCTCCCTCGGGATTGTCCTTGTGTTGTAAAAACAGCCCCTGGATCTGGGCCGCAGTCACTGGCTTGTTGTGCTGCCTAACCAGGGCACAGAATTTCTTCCCACCTTCTTCGCCTCCCTCCGGATAAAACCTCGTAAACATTTTCTCCAACTGGAAGTCTGTTGCATAACCAATCATTTCCTTAACATCCACTCTTCCTGGTCTTATGAGGGCAGCATCAAGTCTAACAAAACATTCATATGTTAATTTACATGCACTCTACAGCTATTTGAATGTATTTGTTACTTTGGGATGGGTTTTTCCCCTTACCTTTCAATGTAATTTGTAGTCATAAAGATTATTCGTGCTTCAGCTGAAGCTACCCCATCTAAAGCATTCAACAGACCACTGAGTGTTAGTCGACCCATTCCTTGATACATCGTAGGATCTGTAATTTTAACAACGGCAGTGTAAAAAAGGGGCATAATAGACACTTAGTAATATTTAATATAAGGTTTTATGTTTTTTAAGTGATGAATATTTTACTAATATTTTTTATCATTTTTAAATCATAAAAAATGATGTGCACAAATTAAAAGCATCATAGATGTTTTATCTTCGCAAAATCTGTCAGCTGCATGGTATACATGTACATGGATATATTTGCCAGCTGCAAGGTGTTCTTCGGTATATATTATATAATGTGTGATTAGTGTTTCATGGTCTGTTTATGAAAATTTTAAGACAGGTGTCTGAAAATTTGAATAGCAATGCAGCAGTTTAATTTATACATAATAACATACTGTCTTTGGCAAGATCTCTGTTGAGGAATGCTGCATCTATATCTTCCAGTAGTATAATGCTTTGTTCTGGAGCAGTTGTGAGAAGATGGTTCAAGCGATCATCTGACATCCCACGATCATTTAAATTCATCAAACATATACTGTAATCTAGTTGACCTGTCAAAATTATAGTCGAAACATACCAATTGGAATTTCTGAGTTTTGCAAATTATTTTTTTAACAAGAATTCAGTGAACATGGTGACAGTATAGAAATATACTTGTATGCACAAAGAGATTGCATTCATCCAGTTCCTTACTGTATGGTGATCATTTTGAGAATGCATATAAAGAATATACACAATGTACTGAAAAAAGTTTATACACTTATATTACCTGCCAGTGCTGTAATGTAGCTACTCTTTCCACACCCAGGTGGGCCATACAGGAGATAACCTCTTCTATACGGAATACCACGGTCATAATACCATTTAGGATTTTGTATGAATTCTTTAATGTCATTAAGCATTTTCTCAGAAACTCCTTTGTCTAAAACAACTGATTCTATTGGTCGTTTTCGTCTCGGATATCCAAATGGAACCCAATCGGCCCCCATTGGGGTATACATAACTGTTCTTCCTTCCTCACTAACAAGGGCTAAAGCTCTTGCTTCCTCTAGAATATCTAAAAACAAGGTTTTATTTATTCCCAATGCTGTCAACATAACACTTTCGTAAGGTTTTCCAGTCTGTAAAGACACAGCACTTTTTTCGACAGACCTTTCCACTCTGATCCAGTTCTTTTTATACCAGAAGAGGTGGATCCCGGGGCTGGGGATGAGATCAAACTTTGTGTACACACGGCCAGTCTCGGACTGCTTGAAGGTCGTTTCCACACTGACGTGGTGGGTCTGAGTCCCGTGAGTCGTTATCCAGTTCAGTAACCAATGGTAACTCTTGTCTCTGTTAGGAATCTCCAAGGTAATCATGCAGTTTCTCCTGAACCAGATTAATCCAAACTGACCACTTTTTCTGAGCAAGGAAGCTGCAAACCCTACCCCAAACAGACCGAACCCAGCACCAAAATAAGGGTTATCTCCTAAAGAGGATAAGTAGTCCGAAAGTGGCATATTTCTTATTTCAATGTTTTCACAGTTATTCTGTTACATATATATGCTCCATATGTCTTTTTCACTTAATATTGATCGCTGCTATATCCATTCAGTTCTTACAAAAGGTGCCTTTCGCCGTGTCATGAGTAACAAATGGGCGCAGACATATTTGATCGTAAACCAAGTATACCGATCCCGACGTTTTCACTCATCGCTGTTGTTTCGCAGAAAAAACATACTTTTTTCTTTGGAGCGGTTACATATAATATTTTCACCACTATTCCTTAGGTTTTCGTATTTCAGTTTTCAATTCAATTTGAACGATGTCCCGATATTCTATATTTTTAAAAATAATATACAAACTGCAATGTCATACATACATCGTAATGTACCAAGGATCCAATAAGTTACATATGATTTTACGTTGTGCTAAACTGTTCTATGTGTATTTATAATTATGTAATTATAATTGGTATATGTCATGTCCCATGATGCCCTAGTATGTAAATAAATTCTATTTTTTTCTTACTAAGTGTAATCAGAGACATAAATAACATTATGTTATTTATGTCTCTGGTGTAATGAATGTATATAATAATTTTAATGGTACTTGCTTTATCTGAGAACAATAATTTATCTTGTCCAAACACAAAAATATACTTTCATCAATTTATATTTAACGCATTGACCAAAATTAAGCAGAACAATATCGGACCAAGGCTGAAGCACAGGTGCTTTGGGACGCCCCCCCCCCCCCCACACACACGCACACAATATTCACCCCCTTATTTTTTCATCATTAATTTTTTTATTATTATACTATATGTTGATGTAAGCTACACTAAAAAAAAAAAAATCACAATTAACGCGAAATAAGTTATGTATAAAAATATATACCACTGGTACAAAAAAGAGAAGAACCTTCTTTTCTTTTTATACCAGTGTTATATATTTTTTATACATAGCTTATTTCGCGGGAATTATGCATACATCAACATATAATTAAAAAAATAAATGATGAAAAAATAACTCGGGAATTTGGAGGGTGAATATTGTGTGTGTGTGTGTGTGGGGGGGGGGGGGGGGGGTCCCGTCCCCAAGCACCTATGGGCTGAAGCGGTCTAAAATCGATACTTTCATGTAACTACATTAGTTGTTTTTTTATGATTTGTAATGTTATAAATACTTATTTTAACATTTTATATACATATCATTCGAATACAGTCTGATTACCCCCCCCCCTTTCCCTTTTCTTTACACTCGCCTGACGAGTGGAAGGAGAAGGGGGTGGTTTAAATCAGACTGATTCGAATATTTCTCAATATTCTGTTACACATGCATATTCATTTATGATTATTACATACTGATGAATTTTGCACCAGTCAATTTTATATTTAAATTTAACTATATACAAATGCTGAGCTTTAAACAATTTTTAAAAGTAGAATTAATACCTGTGTTTATGTACCGTATGTACTTGTAGAATAAACCTAGCAAATTTTTTTTTTTTGGGGGGGGGGGGGTTAAAACACTAGATATGAAATGTAAAAAAAATATCCACAACTGTTGCGTGTATACATAGGTTGAAAGACAATTTAAAATGTCGGCCAGTAATTTCTGCCAATGTGTTATGTGTATAAGTGACACCTTTAATTAAAATGTTCCCCTTTTTTGAAAATACATCGACATACAAAACAATATAGTATATAGGTTACTGGCTATTTCTAAGAAAAAGTCATAATTAGAAATTCCTGCACCATAAAAAATGTGGTCGACGGTTAAAAAAAACCCAAAACCTTCACCAAACTAACACGCTAACATCATAGATCTCAGCTAAAATATAATTCTTTTACCCTCGTTAATCATTTTCACAAGATTTAAATTATATACTTTCCAAAAATACCTGTTTTTGTGTTGGTTTAAGCGGTGAACCTCTTTTCTTTAATTAGAGTTAAGTGCTCACAACTCTCGAACTAATTGATATTTTTTACTTACCGGAAAAACAATACCTTGCAATGATATATCATTTACTCCCATGAATGGATTTAATTAAAGTTGTTTATTGAAAAAGATTAGCGATACTTCAGTTTTCGGTTCATTGTAAAATGATACATTTTGGGCATGGGTTGCCTTGATATTTATAAATATTCCTCTTTGACATAGTAAATCAGTTTACTACATTTCCTGGAAAAAAAATACGAGACACGATTTGTAAATAAATAGACCAGTTAAAATAGACTTACATGTGTAACTGCAATAATATAATATTGAGTTAAGTTCTTATTTTAATTTCTCCTCAAATTAAACGAACGAGTTCGAGTGACTAACAATAATAAAGCAGTTATTTACAGTTTCCATTCCAAGTGATACTCTGACTGTTTCGTGACAGCATGAAGTGAAGAAGCCTATATATAAGTAAATAAACTTAATTCTCATTATACAGCATGAATACTATTCAGGCATGCCTATAATGCAATCGTTTAATATAAAAAAGTACGAATCTCATCTATAATTATTGCATCCATATAAATTCTGTTTTATTTATGACATATATTATATTATTTTATTATACTTTCATGTTAGATAGTGAAATCTGATTGGTTTAGACGCAGTTGATAATCCGTTCTATTACCCTCAGCGTTAGCAACACTCTTGGCAGCGGGTAACAACGAATTGTTACGTGCGCGTAAATTTTGCGCGTATATACGGTTCGCCGTAGAATTCACGTCATTTCTATATAAAAGCAGTAAAATTGTCTCTAAAATTAAGACATTCCGTATGATAAAAGAAATAGTGCCTGTTTGGGAGGGTAACAGTTGAAATTGACACCCCTCGAAAACAATTATCTACCTCCGCTTCGCGTTGGTTGACAATGGTTTTCTCGGGGTGTCAATTTCAATTATTATACTTTCACTAGATGATAACCCGCGCAAGCGCGGGTTTTAACACTTTACACATTAATTATGATATAATGCTAAATATGCTGAACCATATTTTTTTTTTCATTTCCGTATATACTTTGTCCGATTTTTTCCTTATCTTATTTTTTAAAATTGAAATAAAAAACAAACTGTTTTTTATTGTATTTATTTCAAACCAGTGAATAATAGGTATTTAGTGTATCTATCTCTAAATTTTGTTCTTTAGGTCAATTTTCAATATAATATCTATTACTGTCCCAAATAAGACTTTCAGATTAAAAACAATCTGGATGGGGGGGGGGGGCATAAACTTCCCCGTTTTATGCATACATCATTTATCCATATCTAGACGAAGAATACATGTAATATGCAAATTAATGTCTAACTAAGGTTTACAACCAATCTGTCGTGGTATGAAAATGTATGAAATTTAAACACGTTAGTTTATGCAATATTATCCATTTGCATGCATATTTTAAACCAAAGTTGTCAGATTCAAAGTATCTGCCCTATGGTGAACTCGCCCTACACTTTCCGCCATGATATCAATTATCAACCTGGTTTCTGGGCACCCCGCTCTAGAAAGTTCTTTCCATTAATACTATAGTCGCAATAATTGTTCCATTTTATTTATTAACTTTTTGTATTAATCGAAGTCCGATCCAAGGTATCTGCCCGCGGCGCATGATGAACTCGTCCTACACTTTTCGTTAATTAGTCAATCCGCGTTCTTGGTTACCCCGTTCTGGAAAGTTCTATCCCATTCTCTCACCAGAGGTCGTGCTTCGCAAGCGACTGAGTATCAAAAACTAATATCGCCCACTAAAGAAACGAATTGACTCATTTTATTTATTCAACATTTGTCAAATCATAACTTTTATGTATTCTCTAATTAGGCGCACAGTAAATATATTTACTATTTACGTTATCATTCAATATTATTTCATTGCAAGTATATATATTTGATCGAGACTATCCCTGACCTGGATCCGCCAAAGCGTGTCCACCACCTTACTCTCATTTTTGCTATTTCGGGCTTGTTTATCGAAAATGAAAGTAGGTTTTTGATTAATTTCACAATAATAACTTATCAGTTAAAATCCAGTTATACCCTATGGACATCATCACACATGTGTTGAAATACCAAAGGTGTAAGCAAGTACTCTGGTGCAGGCATTTTGTAGTTTATTTGCAAAATGCCTTAATTTATAAGTATAGATGTTAAATACTGAAATCTGATTGGTTTAGACGCAGTTGACAATCCGTTCTCATACCCTCAGCGTTAGCAACACACTTGTCAACGGGCCGATAGAACGAATTGTTACATGCGCGTAAATTATGCGCGTACGGTTCGTCGTAGAACTCACGTATTTTCTATATAAAAGCATTAAAATTTGCTATAAAATTAAGACACTCAGTATAATAAAATAAATAGTGCCTGTTTGGGAGGGTAATAATATTCACTGAAAGAAGAAATTACAATATTCATTGAATATTTAAATTACAATGCTCCCTGAATGTTGAAATTACAATGTTCACTGAATGTTGAAGTTGCATTTTTCACTGAGTGATGAAATTACAATGTTCCTTGGGCGATGAAGTTACACTGTTCAATGAGTGAAGAGGTAAAATTGTTCACTGAATGATGAAGTCACAATGTTCACTAAGTGATGAAATTACTATGTTCCACGGGTGATGAAGTTACAATAACTACTTGGTGATAATGTAACAATGTTTGTAGCGTCTACGTCTTTCATGTTGGAGCCCCATTGTTAATTTATACACATTGCTGGTGTTTAACATTCTTTGTTGTCCTTTGTTGCACACTATTTTTACACCCTGGACCATAACAAGCACACATTAAAAAACTTATCTAGTATATTAATTAAATTTAGCGATCGCGTGTATAAAACTCTGACTATATTTTCTCCCTTTATTGTGAGGTTGTGTAGAGTGTGTACGCTGACCTTGACATTTTAGAGGCCGTACCCCTGGGACACACAGCGTGGGAAGATGGATGCCATTAAGCATATTGCACTGTTCTATAAGTATCTTACTTTATAAAGCATGCAAAGCCGTCATGTATTCCCTACTGGGAACACAGGGCGTTGTGATGCTGTACCGAATAAGTTCTGTACAAACTGATGTCAGAGCAATAGAACAGAATCATTAAAAGAGGGTGTTAATTTCTGCACGTTTATCCAAATAGTTTGGTGGATTGTCTTAAAAATTTCAAATAAAACGCGGTTTTCACCACATTTAAGTTTCAATTGAAAATTTCCTCGTTTAGTTAACTGTAATTTTACTATAGACAGTGCCTGGTGAACTACAATTATGGATTATTAATAAATAATGCCATAAACACTCAAAATATCACATTTTAGATTAAATTACTTTCAAAAAGTATTTCTTTTTACCAAATATGGTAAAAAAGGTAATTTGAATTGTTTTTTAAAATCATTTTTATAACTCGAAATTGCGAAGTAAAGTATTCATGACTTTATCCATCCATATATATGCTTCGTAGAACATCATGAAATGGTTTAATGCTTATTTTTAATGCTAGTACCGTATATCCATCGTTAAGAATAAAGGATTAGTGTCAACTCTATATCACTATCACTAACCCAAGTCTTGGGCAATGTCTAACAAGCAATCTGAATATGAGTAGTTTACGTTTCGTTGAACAAGAATACCGATTCACTTTTATCGGTGGGTGGGGGTAGGGAATGGGAATCGATTACTATATGCTATAGGATCCAGTCATGCGTTGTACAGTGGACCCTCGTTCATACAAATACCATCGTTCTCAACCAAATTATCCGGATGCTTGAGGAATCCGGATAAAAGTGAATAATCGATGTAATGTATTCAGTTGGGTGAGGCGTCCATAATATTAAGCAAGGCACCACTAATTTGATATTCCGAACTCAGATCAATGTTAAATATTATTCTCATGGTAAAATTGTCTTTATATTTCACCTTATTATTAATAATACATAAACAATAAAACAAGGCGTTGTGAAATTTATTTTGCTTGCA
Source organism: Magallana ariakensis (assembly GCA_020458035.1). Classification (NCBI taxonomy): domain Eukaryota; kingdom Metazoa; phylum Mollusca; class Bivalvia; order Ostreida; family Ostreidae; genus Magallana; species Magallana ariakensis. The sequence continues at coordinate 11,041,136 of CM035816.1, read as the reverse complement.
TGCATATTTCGTGAAGAGCGGTAACATTAACGATGTCAGTAATCACAGGAAAAGTACTAAATTTTTAAAGACTTGCATAACTATTCAAGAGAGAGGTTGCATTTATAAAGTTGTGAACGACAATGGTAGTTGTAACGTATATCGAGGGAGGGTACAATACAGTGAAACTGATAATTCATTCATAAATGCTCACATTAAGATTGTCAGGTATATTCTGTTTACAACAAAATTCCTTGTACAAACAATTTAAAAAATATATTAATTTTTTTTTCAATGTCATATACTAGTACACACGTTCTAATAAAAAACAAACATATTCAACTCTTTGTAGATGTCAGAAGTGAATATTTGGGCTAATTCGTGTCGGGAGCTCAGGTTCAAATATATTTTCCCCTTTCACATCGGCAGTAAGTATGAAAGGTGTAGTGTGTTAACACAGCATATCGCTCTTGGTATTATTGCTGATTCTAATGACATGCAATTTAGAAGTGTACATTTTCATCCGTTTTATCTGCTATCTTGTCATTTTCGCATTGATTGAGACTTAGAAAATACCTGGGAAGTCGCGGGCATTGTCCTCGTGTGACCGTGGCGCTCTTTGGTGACCGTGGCGCTCTTTGGCGTACTTATTCTTGTAAATGTTTAGTCTCATTGTAGAGACAACGCCCATGCACTTCTAAAAGAAATACTTGGGTGTAGATGCAATTATAGATTAGATCTTTAATTTGAAGCCTTCTAATGAATTTAATTAAACAATTACATAACAAATGTAACTGGATATTCGTGGTGAACCAAATTTATGTTACTATACGGAGTGAATAGAGAAAATGAACGCTAGATTAGAATATGTTTTAAACTGTTTTGATAAATAAACGCAGGTCTTTTGTAGATTTTAACACACTTTAAGCTCTATTCGATATTTTTGGTCTTTGGCAACAAAGTCACGCTTTGTTCGGATAAAAATAGTTCATTTTTTTTTCAGAAAAAAAAATCCTAAACAATGACAGTCAATTACAATGAACCAAATATGGCTCCAAAACTTATTAGCCTGTTCCGGGGCTGTATGAATGGAGAGCAGAATTGACATTACAATTGTACGGAAATAGATTACGACGAAGGCGCGAGTGAACGGTCAAATACCAGACCTCCATGTTTTTAATAGAAAATGATGCATGCTGCTAGAGTTGATATTTCCGAGTCTTATTAAGATGTTACATAAGAGACTCTCCTGGGACACAAAAGAGAATGTGCATTTATACGCCAACGCACTTCCGATTTGGCAATTTATGACCAGCGGTTTCTTGATAGTATACCAACTCATTAAACTGTTAAAATTTACCCCCCTCCAATTTCGAAGCAAGAGGCCATTCTTGCACCCCCCCCCCTTTGAAAAATTACCCGACCTGTGAATTTCTTAACGTGACCCAGTCTTCTGATTCCATCCGACAGCAGCAACAGGCATTCTTTCCCGTTCCATGTACACTAAGTCTCTAATACTTAGTACTTTATCTCACATATGCCACCACCACTACCAAAGTACTCGGAAGGGAGGGTTTTTTTTTATATGATACTCCCCTCCCCCGGCTGACATCTAGTCGGAAACTGGAAACTGCTAAGGTGGGGTAGGTGGGGGCGTCAAATCAATGTGATAACTTGATTTTATATTTTTTGCAAATTTTTAAAATACGAACAATTTTTGTCATCTTCAGAAAAGAGCGTTTTTTTTTGGTGTTTTTTTTGAACGACTAACTTAGATATCATAAAAAGAAGAGGGGAAGAAAAGAAAAAAAACATGGCGGGCCAAGTCGGTTAATGACTCTTGGAAGCGGATAAGCTAAAAGGGAGGGTTTAAAAAGATATATAAAAACTATTAATGATGGCCGGTTAATGACTTCACCTTGAAATAATATGCCGCTAATTAAAGACTGTCGGAACCACACGCTACCGATACCTGTTTACTCGTTCATCACGGCAAAAAAAAAAAAAATGGAGAACGTTGTCATGTTTCAAATGATGTAATTTCAATTTGTTTTCCTTTATTTAATTAATTTTTCATGTTTAATGATAAATTTTTAATAAATGAATCACACTGACAGTAATGACGTAACAAAAAAGGTCAGAAATGAAGGCGAAGCCATCTTGCGTTAGAAAATAACCATGTACAAATTACACCTAGAAAACCATTGAATCACTTCTAATATTTTTAAGGAATAATGGATCATTCTTTGAGTATTATGAGGTGATAATTTTGGTCGGGGCGTGATCAAGTCCAATAAAGCCCGAAGGGCTTTATGATAGATTTGATCACGCCCCGACCGAAGTTATCACCTCATAATATTCAAAGAATGATTCCCTATTACTTATATTTACATAATTTTCAGCAATTGTACGATTAAATATCTTTATATAAATAAGCAAAGCCCGCTTTGAATTTATTGGACTGTATAGTACAAAATCGATACGTAGTGTTATCACAGGCAAAGACACTGGAAAATGTAGATATTCACGCATGTACTAAAGACATCATTGTTATGTCAAACAGTGACTTATAGGTTCAACCTATGTAATCTGTATCTGTAACAATCTGTACTCTATGTTGGTTTTACATGTGTTATCTGTTGATATAAATATTTCTTATGTAAATGTAAAAATACATGGGACTTTGATAAATGGTTCACTCACGTGTAAACGTTTTGATCATATGCATTTGATATTCATTTATGCTTCGTATAAATGAAATAACAATATTTAAAAAACAAACGCAAAATCTTTTAAGTGTCAAATAATTTAAATCAAATATTTGCAGAGAACGAGCATAAACTATCATTGATTTACTTCTTTGATATTTGCTTTAAATGTTCATGCAGCATGCCGACAAACCGAGACAGGAGATTGTTGACCGATCATATTGTGTACCTAATTCGCGCAGTTATTCGTGGTATGAATAGGGTGCAGTCGATTTCTGGCCCCACATTGATGACTTTTTATCGGCACGCTAATTTATCTGTAGTTAGATATTGACGTTTTAAGCTCTGTACATTCTGAGGAATGCTACAAATTCCCGGCTTGATCTATTCTAAGCATCCAGATAACTATTTACTACCGTGTTACTATGAATCAACGAAAAGCGGCATTAATCACGAGCAGATGCATTAGAGGACCAATCAGAATTCAGGAGGCGTGTTTACGGTGAGAAAATTGCAAGTGTATCAGTATTTTATGAATTAGTTTTCCTACTAGAGGCGTGGCCTAAGCGGTCAAGGTGTCACACGACTAATGACTGGTATTTATAGGAAAAAAAACCTACTACAGCTGTAATACACAAAAATATCTTTCCAGATTGTAGTCTTGTTAAAAAGAAAAGAATAAAAATGATCAGTTTGAAAGAGTTTTGCAATGTTTTCTTCCTGAATTGCGCGATGGTAAGTACATAACTGCGTATTTTTGCCCACATACCGGTCGATATGCAGGTAGTGCGTACAGCAATATGCACTGAGAACTACGTTTACTTAATTTGCAGGTGCTCGTTCCAGCACTGGGAAGCACGGTTATGACCATACCCCAGAGGGACTTCGTCTGGGGATCAGGACTGTCCCTAAACCCCGGGGAAGAGGGATCAAGGACCCAATGTAAACTAAATTGTGATTATGGATACGACACGGATATTGAAGGCAACCTTATCTGTAGTTGCAACGATCCGTGTAGGGTGAGTGAAACCGTTATTTACTACATTCTTCACATCTAAGTTTATTCATAGTCTAGTTTTATTTATGTTTACAAAATCCATTCATATCATTCGGTTTGTTTTGCGAATCTTTCCCATCTTGTTCTTTCGTGTAAAAATGTTAGTGTTGTTCGAATTGTGACCATGTACTTTGAGTCCAAAACCTTGAGTAAGCGCTGTCAATTTTCGTATAATGGCATATTTCTGCTTGGTTTAGGTTTGTGTACTATAAATACGGATATAACAGTGAACAGAAGCTTTAATTGCATTGAATCACTGAATTGCGCATCGAGGTCCCACCCGGATTCTCAATCGACAATAGTTCAAATGTTTTATATTCTTCGGTATCCGGTTGTCTGTTCTATATCTTTTGTTTGAAAAGCTGTTGTGCAATTACTTGGGATATTTTTAAACATTTGATGGTATACAGAAAGCCATTTGAGTTATACGAGTCATCCCTTCCTCGCCCAAGATGAGTAACACCCTATACTCGATAGATCTTTGCTAGAATAACATCATATGTATAGAATGAAGAAGAATATTTATCACTTGGAATTCATTCAAATGAATTACTTTAAACAAATAACTCCCTAAATCAAGGATATCAAAACAAAACTGGGAATTCCGCGGCAGCAATGCTCCAACGAAACCTCGACGGCGATGGCTTAATTTGAGGAATTTGTATTATTACTCACATTAGCATTGGTCGCCCCCGCTAGAGTTTTTATCCCCTTTCCTCTCAGCTTCCAAACGACTGTGAGTCAGAGAAAATAATCGTAGCGTGGATAGAGGGGAAAGGAAGTGACCAATCGAGAATTAAAGCAGGCGCATCTTTCAGATAACGTAATTTTATTTCTTCTAAATGTTGCGCAATTTTCAGCGAATCTCGTTAGCTCTATTGTATTCTAAAGCAATTTTTAAAGACTATAAGTAGGCGGGAGAGGGTGGGGGTGGATATGGGATTCTCCAGGGGTCTTACTCTTCCAACATCCCCTGGCTATGTGGATTCAGATCAACACCGATGACCATCAATGAGGGACGACCTACGTAAATGTAGATAGAAAACTGTGCGTAATGGATGACATTTAGGGAGCTCCTTGTCCTGATCGTGGCGTCCACAGACACAAACAAACATCTCATTTTTCAGCCTCTCTCTCTATTTCCCCTGGCCTTTTGGCCTGGTGTTATTGTTTACCACTTCATTCCACGCCTGTCGGGTCAATGCCACACGGTGTCGCCTTGTTAGTAAGGGGATACTTTTACCACGTTAATTTGAATCCTTTAGCCGTCGTTTTAAATGGATTATTTTCTCTTCGATTAACGTCATTAATCTTACGTATAAAATTAACAGTACATACACATGCACATGTACATAACATCCAATGCCCCAAAAACGAAACGTTAAGAAGACTAATGATAATCGAAAGAAAAATTACTACTGTGTATAGTTATTGCTGTACTAAATCATCGTCCTTCTCGTCATTCGCTGACAAAAAAGTCGACAGAGGATTATGATCCATAATTTAGTCGCGCGCCACGACTTTTGGCGCCTGGCTGTAGACTGCGGGACGTTCTTTTTCTCCAAGATCATGAAAGATCATGAACGTCAACGAGAGCCGTGAGTAACGTAAATAGACAAAGAACGAGACACAAACGTTGCCTTTGCTACGGTCATCCCCCCTTCTATGGAGTTTCCATAAAAATGCCAAACGGTGGTATTTTGAAAAAAAAAAATGTTTACAGCCCAAATTCATGGTTGTGGCAAAACGTTAATGAACGTGTCACACATTCCGCGGTTTGCGCGAAAAATGCTTCCGCGCTACACAGCTGGAAAATGACAATAATAGGTTTATTATTTTTTATCATCTCAAGGCCGCAGCGCGCACAGATCACTTCAAAGAAGCTATTAGAATGTTTCAGTGATAAATGTGATAAGATATTGAGCGAGACGGAACACATATCACACAACAGTTTGTTTTTTCACCCTCACATGGATATTCCACTATTTATAGTTGAAATAGATATTTCAGTTAATTTTGTTAAACAAAGTTCTGAAAAACACTTCGAATGATAGACACATGGCCTTGAAAAATAAGGTTATTGAAAATAGGATGGTTGATCTTGACCAAATTATAATGATTCTGCAGATCTTTAGATTTATCTGATGTCAGTCTATTACATGTTGTTTCTAACCGCAAAATACCTTGACGCCAAATAAAACTCTTTCTCATGCAAAACCAGATAGGCACTGTTTTACAGAAAGTAGGTGCTCTGGTGAACGAGTCGCTATTAACTTTGAAACCAAAGTTTTCCTTTCTTTTTTTTCTAGAATATTTTCTGCTTTGGGGGAACTTCGTGCGTGATCTCCAAGTCATGTGAGAAAGGAGAATGCAGACTTGATGCTTCTTGCAAAGGTATGTATAGACATTTTCTACACAGGACAAAGCACAGATTGGGGGTAGTTATGAAACAGTAAAGTCGTTTACTAAAACCGAACATGCACAATGCATTGGCACCGAATGTCCCTCAAACTAGCAAAGTCATGATTGTCATGCTAATATAGGTTTGATATTAGAGTCGAGCTGGGGAACTGGCTACCAACGGAGACAAGATGCTCCTTTTTCATCTTGGGGGTGGGCGATGATTTGGGGCGCCGGTTTGCCAGTAGCACCGTCCTGTAAATAAGAAGCCTGTAAGATGTGTAGTAATTTAAAAGCGCTTGCATCGCGTGTGAACGACATCATCAAAGTACTAGGTCGAAGCTTTGTGTACAACAAAGAAGAAAATTATAGTAAGTTCTGATCTGGGAAGAAAAATTAAGTCTATTTTGAAATCATTAATAAACGGGGTTTTTGTATTTGTAAAAATTTCGGTAAAGGAAGTTTGAAAAAAAAAATAAAAGGAAGAAAACTGGGTTACGCGTGCTGTATTCATCACACAATGCACTAATGTATTCAAACTGTCTTAAATAATCATAGCTAGCGCGAACATTATCAATATAAATATAGATCTTCACGTGGGTCTAATTTGAAACAGTTATATACAACAGCACTCAATTCAGCAGAATAACTGATTCCAATTATCTTGTTATGAAAACACATATATTCAAAAAACCGCAATACACTTTGGAATCTCATTGAGTTTACCCTGACATGAAAGAATTTCTCTGACAGCCATTGCTTTGCACTCTTAGGAATTAAAAAGCTATTTGCAGATTTTCTGATAAAAATGAACAACTACAGTACTTTCTGTACAAAATGCTTCCTAATAATTTAAATTCCACTGTGCGCGACCTTCACACCAACAGTTATATACTTAATCTTGGAATATTAAGATTAAAACTAAAAGGAGTAGTTTGATTTATACACAATATTTAGTGTATGCTGGTGTATTGCATGTATAATTATTCCGGTTAATTTTTTTTTTAGATCAGAGACCCGAAAAAAGTATCTTGCCTCTTAAGCAACAAGAAGAAGCTTCGTTTGATATCAGTAACTACCTCAAAACAAACGCAGATACTTGCAGACAACCACTGTCCCACGATGTATTCAATTGTCCCAAACGAACGCGCCGCTATATGTTTGACGTAACAAAAGGAAGGTGTGTTCGATTCTGGGGATGCAGGAAACCCGGAAACAACTTTGACAAAAAGAGAACGTGCAAAGAGACATGCATCACGGCATATAAAGGTACTTGTTTCTTTAAATAATCTAAAAAGCTTTGTCTCAAAAAGATACTCTGCTTGTAAAAAAAAATCATAAATTATACTTCTGGAATAGAGACACCGTTATTTGACAAGAACACAACACGGACTGTAATTTACTGCACACATTTTTCAAATTATCAAATTGTTATACCTACCACGTACTCACAATTTACAAAACCAAGTTTGCAAGAAGGGTGGAATAAGTGCAAAATATTTTACATTTCGTTACTAAGTTTAAGTTTAAATAATCCCCCCAAAACCTGTTTTCATTCGCCGGGGCTATCTGAAACAAGATTGGATGTCCTTCTAAAAATCCAATGTTATCTTTGAGATGGGATGATAATGTTGAATCGTAAACAAGTATCAAGGTCGAGTTACTCTCGTACACCCACGTGGGTTTTTTTTAATGCAGCGAGAGCGATTACAAGATTATGCAGGTGAAATGGTCCTTGTGTCCGGACAGGAATGTAGGTGAACAATAGAGTTACCCACACGCAATGTCCACTACCAATAATGTCCACGGATAAACATTCTTCTTCTGCTGTTAAAGTACATTTTTTGAATTATTCGAGCGTTTGCTTCGGTCAAACTCGGAATTATGCAATAAATTTCTCTTGTTTGCAACAACTTCCCCAAGGTAAATTGTTGATGTTATTTGACAAACATCACTAAACAATTCATTTATTTTTAAAGTATCCGAAGGAAACCACCAAAATAGGGAAGATTTATCCCCCAACCCACCCAAAGCCCCATAAATGTTGAATAAATTGTTAGCAAAAACTGCATCGCTCTACTTTTGTAATTAAAAGCTTGATGGTATTTATTGGTTCATGGCGTGCATGACGAATTGATACTTAGCTTTTCAAGGACATTTTCTGAAAATAGATTGAATGAAAACTTGAAGAATGATATAGCAAAAACACAATGTACTTAAGATTCTCGCATTTCTGATTATAAAACGTGCATTTGATTGTTTACAGGCAAGTCGAGAAAATCAAGACCAAGGAACGAAAACTGTTTACTTCCGGTCGAGAATGTGCACGTGGTTTGCTTTGGAAAACTACGTCGGCGATGGGTGTATGACGTCATGAAAAACAAGTGCGTGAAAATCAAGGGATGTCCGCGGCCCGGAAACAACTTCCAAAAGCGACTGGAATGCAAATCTCAATGCGTGCGCCGCAGGAAATGGAAGAAACTTGGATGAATGAACTCCCCGCTGCAAATCTTAAATAGTACCCCTGTAAAGAAGTACGTTTGCAGCACAAGTCTTTACAATTCAGGAGTGTGGACCAGATAGACTTGTATGAGCCCAGGTTCCCGTGAGTACTTCAGAGGACTTCCTTCATCACCCCTTAAATGCAGCATTCAGTGTTATCTAGAGGACACGATTACAAGCGGCGGGTCCGCATATAACACGGAATCTCTTGTAGGTTCTACGACTACGACTGAAATTAACCACATCGAACTTAATTCTTCAGTTTTCGTTCGAATGAAGAGATTGGGTTTTTACAGCCATGTTATTTTTATTATTCATGTTTTATATGTTTTTTAAACTGTTGCCAATAAAATGTACAAACTTCTTGTTTTCTTGGTATTTATGACCGTTTAAACGTCAATTTCACACCGGGTGAAAGGTAAATAACAGAGAAACTCGATAAAAAACGATGCCACTTAAAAGGAAATGAATTACAATAATTCCCGCTGTCAACCTGTAATGATACCAATTAGAATCTTATTCCCGGCAAAGATAAGCTTAACTTCTATTGTGTGTTATGTAAAAAGGAGATATTTTTTTACGCGAGGACGAGGGTTAGAAAACAACGACACCTGGTGACAGCTTTGTGAAAGGTCATGACCGATGGTGCCCCGATACTTTCCCATCAAGTATCATCTGTTGGCAAAGTGTTAAGTTTAAATATTTTACATAATAACAAATCTTAGAAAGCGTTGCTAACCAAATAGGTAGAAAAGTGTTTAGATAATGATCAACTTACTGAAAATACTTTCAGTCGTCTGAATTAATTTTAATTACAATAAGGCATTAAATTTTTCGTTATGTGTGCTCTTTCAACATAATATGATGTCTTCGTCTTGTCTCCACAATAAGATTGGCGACTTGACTCTCACCATGCCTTCGACCAAAATTACATGTAGCTGTTAAGATTAAACCACAGGCACCTGACGTTATAAATTTTTCTCATAATAAAAATAAATACCCTATATCTAATAATACACAAGGTACCCATCCCCGCCATCTTGGATTTATTTCAAACTGTCACATCAGCTGGAAGTTTTGCTTGAAACTCATCGGTAAAATTATTTTGCGATCATCTCCGTCTCCCAATCGGTCATTCAACATCTAAGCTTACAACCAATTCAACCAAAACGGTGCATTACAACTGTCATTAATAAAAATCAACCCTCGATCTGCATCTACTGCCTAAAATATGCGACAAAAGGCTAAAGGGTGGACGGAAGTTGACATAAATTGCATCATACTTTGGGTAATCCCTTCCAAATATAGCACTGATACGAATATTCAAAAGGCGTCTATTTTGAATTCGATCAACATACAAGTTAAAACTAAGAAAAGGGATACTATAAACAGAGAATTATATCTTTTGTTACACAAAGTTTATATAAACATGTTTATAAATGCATATCTTTTGAAATATTGAAACAAACACACGGTGCAGGGAAATCTCATTTACATATAGGTGACAACTTCCGTCCACCCTTTAGCCTTTTGTCGCATATTTTCGGCAGTAGATGCAGATCGAGGGGTGAATTTTATTAATGACAGTTGTAATGCACCGTTTTGGTTGAATTGGTTGTAAGCTTTGATGTTGAATGACCGATCGGGAGACGGAGATGATAGCAAAATAATTTTACCGATGAGTTTCAAGCAAAACTTCCAGCTGATGTGACAGTTTGAAATAAATCCAAGATGGCGGGGATGGGTACCTTGTGTATTATTAGATATAGGGTATTTATTTTTATTATGAGAAAAATTTATAACGTCAGGTGCCTGTGGATTAAACCGGTATTTCATCTTATTGTATTGAAATACTTTATATAGTAACGAAAATTAGGTTAATCAAAAAGAGGTACAATTAATAAGGTACAATTAATACATGTATATATTTTTTATAATTGTTACAGATATGATACGTTTTCGCATGCTGCAAAAACTCATAGGTTACAAAATCAACAACCAGGTAGAGTTGAAATATGAATGACGAAATAATGGAAAATAACAATATAAAATGATAGGGGATCAGACCCCAAGCTATTCTCACATACCCATACGCTGATCTCCTGAACGAAACAGCAATATTTATTCAATTACATAAAACACATTACGAAACAGGAAAAAGATGGTAGTTTTGATTTATTACCATTAAGGTGCAGTTTCAACATTTCAGAAGGTTGTTTCATCAAAGAATATTTTAAGGAATGCATCTTCTTTTTCTTTAAAGAAAATGGTACAGCAAAAACCAAAATCTACCCATCACTTGTTGATAAACCGAATCTTTTCAAGACAGTGTATCGTACTGAACAAGAAATCCCTCAGTTAATTGTGGATTAAGAAATCCCTCAGTTTATTGTGGATTAACTATTGAAGCCGTACATACAATCACGAAATAGAAGCTAAGTCTAATTACTCAAACAACAATCTTTCAACAAAATAAAACTAATCGTTAAATGAATTTTTATAATACTATATTGTTAAAATATTTGTTCAGATTTTTACACATGAACGTCGTATTTCAACTGATTGCTACTAGCTACAATGTATCAGGTGAAATACGGACGTTCAGGTGCTACCTACATGTAGGTCTAGATAGGACAACTCACTTTGAAGGTGTCTGTGTATTTTGTTAGAGAGAGTTATAACAAATTATATCTATCAAAGAAAAACGCGCTTTCGTCGATGCATAATATGTTGTGGTTAACCAGACTTGTTCAGAATACTATCACGTAAAGTGAATATAACAACAGTGGGAGTGCATTAAGTTGCATGACATGCTTACAGAACTCCCATGGAGGCTGCGTAATCCAACCAAAGCATGTTAGTAAAATAACGGCAACATATTTTAAAACCAATAACAACCCACAAGACACCCCTTAACCCCCCCCCCCCGCACCCCCCCCCCCAAAAAAAAACCAAAAAAAAAAACTGCGTCCCAAACCTCTAGAGAAAGCCATTGGAAGAAACTACAATTTCATGTTTAATATGTTCCGTTTCCATTGTACTTACGACATGAAATCACAAAAAACCCGCAAACCCCTAAAAGACATATTCACCTTTAACAAATATCAAAACAGATAAATAGAAAATCAACGCATAGCAAATGGATATTTATTTCAAATAATGAATAGTCTAGATGTACAGGGGATATATTCCATTATGCTGGTTTGGAGATAGGACGTGAGTTAGGGTTCGTGCGTTAGTATAAGGCTCTCTCGCTTGTCTTCCTTGGCAGTACTAGATTGTCTATCCATTGAATCACTCTCAAACAATGCTGATGTCAAGGAAACCTAAATGTCAAAATATACATAGTCTTAGAATCTGCATTGAACTTAATATTCTTCCGTTGCAAGTGTACCATTGAAAAATAGTGTACCGTAATGGCTGCAAAGCTTATTCCTATAACTGCCCCTGCAATGATGTCTACAGGGCGATGAGCGTTGTCTTGGATACGACTCACGCCAATGTACGTTGCGACGCACAGCGCTACCGTCTGGAGTAATGCAAACAACGGACGTAAAAATCTCCATCGACGGGAAATACGTAAATGGATGTAGATCTAGAAATGAAAACTATATCATTCAGAGCAATTTGACGAAATATTTCAATGTATATGCACGATGACTGAAGGCATTTATACTCACAACGAGAAAAGTCATTCCGTACCAGGAAATGCTAGCATGACCCGAAGGAAACGATTTCCTGAAAGAATGTAGCAATCTTAATAGCTCTGCAATAGATATACACTAGATGTAACTTATTACATAATGTATGAGTAACATTTCCTGCAGCTGACTCCATAGAATGTGGATGAGCGATAAATTATTATCTCTGATAAGTTAATTTTTTCTGTTTAAAATTTTTCAGTAACTCCTCGTGATGTTTAAGTGACGTAACTACAACTCGGAGCTGGTTATCTGTATCACAATAATTCTAGAAAGTTTCCAATGATTCAGAAACCGTAAGAATTATTTTAAATTTACAAGAAACTTACTATACATGTATATATAAAAGCGAACTTTCCCTGGAAACAATAGATATCAGCTCATGCTTTTGTATGACTGGTGATAACGGAATGGTGCGACTTTTCGGAAATTTAAGATACTTGAACTATTAGACCGCTGTCAACAAGCTTCCACGGTTTCTAAATCAATCTTATACAAATCCATGTACAATGGCGTCCGAAAAGCTTATTGCCTTGATTTGAACCTACACTGCAATTTTGGCAAAATCAAGATCTGCTGGTATATTTTTTTCAGCAATTCTGTAAATGACGGACCTTTGCTTGCTGGGCTCGACAAAAATAAAGGTCGGATATTTGTACTCACTATCGACGAAAACTAGACTGATACAGAACGGTCATTCCTAAAATGATTATGTGGAACATGTTTAACCATGTTTCCGTATTGTAGCAAAACGAAATTAAAACCACATATGCTTACATGGTGGCATTTTTTTTTACCGTTTTAACCATCATTTTAGAACCAGGTTTGACTAACTCTGTAAAACAAGGCAGGTGTAGAGAATTATTACCGGGTATCATATCGCCAGTCATAGCAGTCCCAATATATTACGGGAGGTAAGCATATTTCACTGATATCAAGAACTCTTGATGTTAATCTAACGGAGAATTTGAAGTGAGAAAATAAATATATGATTTTTTGGTAAAACGGCATACACATAATCAAAAAGGTTTGAAGAGCATGTTTTTTTTTCTCATTTGAACATCTGCTTCGGGAATTCTAGCATACATTGCATGCGCGGAGAAAATGAAAATTTATTAAATATACATAGTGAAAATATTACAAATATGCCTCGCCCCCCCCCCCCCCCCGGCAAACACAATTATCCTTCTGACCTCCCCCCCCCCCCCCTCCTGGAAAATGTTTCTGGATCCGCGCATGCATTGCTGGAAAGGACGAATCACTGAATACTGAGTGAAGCCTTGGCTGCGATTCTTAAGATCTTACTCTAAAAGGCCGCTACGATCTTGACCTATTCTGTAACGTAATAGTATAAGCTATGTCGAAATAAAGGTGAAATATCCCTCTGATAAGAGAGATAACTTCTGTAGAAAATAATCTCCTTTTGTTTCTGTAAACTCACAATTATTAAGGCATGTAGCAATAAGGGAGGCGGTGCTGGACCCCAATTTATGTTGGAAGGCGACAATTATTTATATTCAAATATAGAAAAAGAAAATTTGAACGGAACGAACTGAACCCCAACTTTTAGCAGGGGAAAAATGTAAAGAAAACTTTTACAAAAAGTTGCAAGAATTTAAGCGAATTATATTGATCAAATTTTATGAGGCAATATCTACATGTATACCCCCCAATGGATTAATTTTTTTTTTTAAATATAACTTAATTTTATGTATTAGTTCAGTACATGAACAGTACGAGTTTTAGGTCAGAGAAATTTTGGATGAATATTTTTTTCTTAATTCATAGCTCGTTCACAAAGGGACAAACGTATAACCAAGACAATTGCAAACTCTAGTCTTAGTTCTCGTCGTTTGAAACTTATAACATTTAAAATGTTTGAAATTGAATATGGTTTTTCTATTCTGAGAGAGCTGATATGGAACAACAAATTTAAAATATTTAATATTACATTTTATTAAAGACAACTTATTCCTATATTGAGATCATACCAATTACTGGAAGATCATTCATTTGAATCCCTTTTTGTTTTATTACAAAATTTTCTGGTTTATATTTTTAGTATTTTCTAAATCATACGGATCCATTTACTCTAATCATGTACTGTATGTAAAACGTGTATGTAAAACCTTTAATAGTCTATGATAAAGAAAGATAACTCTTGCTGATTGAAGCAATTTTTGTTACAAACCTGTACAACTAAGTGCTATTCTGAACTAAAAAGCAGCGCTTCATTATGTTTTGTAATAGGAATTGGCAATGTATATAACTATATCTTATTTTCATATACAGTTATGATTTTTAATTTTATGCTGCGATGCTGAAATTTTGCTTTTTCTAATCACTATGTCTAGTTTTCTTTATATCATGATTAGACACATTATCAATTTTTGAAAAATCGAGCAGCGCTTCATCACTTCAACTTTGTTTTATTTGAATGCATTGATATTGACTTTGATGAAAATCAATATGAATATTTTTTAAAAATAAATGGTAAAATTAATAGCAGAGGGATATTCCACCTTAAGAGCCTAAATGTTTAGTGCTTAGTATAATATTCAAAATAGCTTCCAAAGTTACCATTTTACCATTTTGTACCAAATATGATATATACAATGTACATTATTTGGGATATTTTATTCATCTGTTAGATAAATGTTCATGCGTATTTCCGCTTGAAATGAACATGTCCATGGTATTTGTCTTTAGTGTCGCATTTCCTTATTCAAATCTGAAACATAACGACTACACGAGCGGTGCGCTCCAACAAAGATAGATATCTAAGAGATCTCCAGGAACCAGCGCCTAGCTGAGCCCCTACAATCTCGAGGCTGCCCTGGCTGTAGTGAAAATAGTTATGCCACACAGTAACAAATGTGCAAGAATTACAGTGTAAATGACATGAAAGAGAAGTACAACCATAACCTTTTCTTAACAAAAAAAAGAATGTCCAAACATAAAGTGGCGTACCTTGAATCTATTAAGAGATCGTTCTCAGGCGCCGTGCAGTTATAGTCAGTGATGTACGTGTATCTATTTGTGCAGTTCATCAGATCTATACTGGGTCGACAAACGGCGAAAAAATGGGGGCGAAGACTTCCAACGCAAGATTTAGCAGTCTCGTAAAACAGAATGCATAAGGACAATCCTATCATTAAAGGTCCAACAATTCTATACCACTTCCGGAGGAAGAGTTTTTTCTTAAACTTGTGACAAATTCTCAAAAACTCCGTAATAGAAATCTGAAACAACATTTTGTTAACATTTGAATAATGATTTATTTCCAAAATTTATTTCAACCGTCAACGGAAGCACGCTTTTTTTTATTTCATTTGGTAAAAAACCCAAAAGAATAAATAACAAAAAAACTAATTGGAACAAAGACGAAGGGCAATGAAAATACACTCATATACCCCACCCCTTCTCCATTCAGTTTCTTCACTAACATTTAAAGGAAACACTTACGACTATTATCAAAGGCAGTAGAGAAATCAAGGCCACGTGACCGCCTTTGACGGACACTTCTCTATACGGATACATGAGATCCTGGTTTTGGCAAAAGAAACCTCGTCGAAATGGGTGGAAGTAGGCGATCTTGTTGAAGGATAACAGATAGTCAAAGGTAGCCACTGAGTAACAGAAACATAATATAGTGCCTGTTTGGGAGGGTACCAGTTGAAATTGACACCCCGAGAAAACCATTGTCAACCAACGCTGACACCCCGAGAAAACCATTGTCAACCGACGTGTCAATTTCAACTGGTACCCTCCCAAACAGGCACTATTTATTTTATTATACTGAATGTCTTAATTTTATAGCAAATTTTACTGCTTTTATATAGAAAAGACGTGAGTTCCACGGCGAACCGTACGCGCATAATTTACGCGCATGTAACAATTTGTTCTATCGGCCCGTTGCCAAGTGTGTTGATAACGCTGAGGGTATGAGAACGGATTGTCAACTTCGTCTAAAGCAATCAGATTTCAGTATTTAACATGAAAGTATAATAAATATATATTATTATAACAGTAACTTGATCCAAAGGGTTGGATCACGTCGAGTTGCCAGGCGCGGATCATCAGATCAAACGAGACGCGAAGCGTCGAGTTTGATCTGATGATCCGCGCATGGCAACGAGACGTGATCCGGCTCTTTGGATCAAGTTACTGTTATAATGATAAATTTATTATATATCCTTGTCCATTTATAAGTTTGAATTACAAAACTATCTTTTTAAAATCAATTGTATGACGTTTACTTATATAACAAACGATTTTTAGATGAACTCTTTTAAAACGCGCTAAAATACTGACGTTATTTTATGTGTACTACATGTACGTCATCAGTTTCAGAGAGTGGTGATACGGAATCGGAAAACCACAGTGTGGTAATCCGGAAAATCGGATCACACTCTGTAAAAATGACAGTATCAAGAAAGGAAAATTGATGGGTATATAATAAAAATTATTATTTATTTACTTAATCAAAGGAATTTTGTTGTTTTATCACAGGTTATATATTTGCGTATATTTTGTTTGTGTATGCAGTTTTGTTTCACTATTGAACTGCCGGTCAATAGTCTGCGATCTATTGGACCGCCAGTCAATAGTATGCGATCTATTGGACCGCCGGTCAATAGACTGCGATCTATTGGACCGGCAACGTATTTCAGAACGCGGGTATGGTAGGGCTTCCCGATTGATTTCACAGCGATGTGTAGAAAGTCACTGACTTGTCTGTACGTCATACAATATGACGTCATAATTAAGTTTGACGTCCCGATCTGCATCCTTTCGATAGTTCTATGGGAATGTAACGTAACGTTATAAGTGCTTGTTTCTTTTACATAGACGCTGTTTTTATTACTAGTGATACCATATTCAACAATATCAATATTGAGTATCAAATAATCAGCAGTTTTAAGCCTCGTATAAAGTAAATGACTATTTATAAACTACTGGTTTGAAGACTCTCCCTTCTACGTGTAAACTAATAAGTCTTTAATGAGATGTTTTAATGCATGTAACAGCTTTGTGAAAGATCAACCCAATCTTAGTTTATTGCATAATGACACGAAAACCTTCTGTAATATACAAATTCTAAACCCTAAAAACTAAAAAAGGAATTAGGTAATAAAACAATTATTTAATGCCTGAGCAGTCAAAAGACCAGAATTTTTTCCCTCGGTGCAGGGAACAGCTCAGTGTGTTCTATTGCCCGAGGCCAACGGCTGTTCCCTGCACCTCGGGAAAAATATTCTGGTCTATTGACTGCTCAAGCATTAAATAATTGTATAATACAACATCGGGAAATATGAGGAGATGAAATAGGTTTCATTCAACCCTTCGACCGCTAGTATAATATAAACTTATCCAGACGTATTAATTTTAAAGGGATAAGATTATACTGTATAATCTTACACGGTATACCACCTGGCTAGGTTAGAATGTAGGATCTTCTATGAAAGTCTGTTTTCTCTTTACGTTCCAATTTGGATTCGAACCCATAACACTAGAATTCTTGTATGCTTAACCTATTGCCCTATACTCTAAGTAAACCTATTAAGAGACTCTAATATTAAGGAGATTA
Organism: Magallana ariakensis; assembly: GCA_020458035.1. Taxonomy (NCBI): domain Eukaryota; kingdom Metazoa; phylum Mollusca; class Bivalvia; order Ostreida; family Ostreidae; genus Magallana; species Magallana ariakensis. The sequence goes on along the minus strand of CM035816.1, from coordinate 11,023,199 downwards.
TGTGTTTGTACTTACAGATGACGTAAAATCCAACCTCTAGCATGATCTTCAGAACAACCTTCTTCATATTCGTCTTTACGTTGTTTCCGTTGGTTTCCATGGTTTTGCAAATACCCAAACGCAACAAAAGCGTGTGTGTTTGAAACTGTAAGGCATGCATGCTGTATGTAAATAACCCTACTTTCACTTTACTTCTAACTTTGACCAACCTACCCGGTGCAAGCAAACGTAAATAGATTTCTATAGGATATCAACATCACGCTGTGATCAAACGTAATCTTCATGTTGCAAAACAAGTTTTGACTGCGAAAGAATGCGACGAGAAAGACTCAGATTCATATGTCGATCACGTAGAACGAAACAAAAACCAATGTAATGTGACTTTCTGGTACTTGCAGACTAGCAATGTCGGCGATCCCTATAGAAGCTAGCTGATCTTCTCTCTCTCTCTCTCTCTCTCTCTCTCTCTCTCTCTCTCTCTCTCTCTCTCTCTCTCTCTCTCTCTCTATATATATATATAATGTTCAAGGTTGTTCCTTTGATAATCGAATTTCATTAAAATGGTTATTTATTAAATAAATGTATCATTGGAATTTTTAAAAATGATCAAATCTAGACCATTTTGAAATATTGAAAATGAGAAATACTTAAATATGACTTGTATTTTACTATATTTATATATAAAAGTTACTTAGATTAGATTATTGCCAAATTAATTCATTTTTGAACCATTCGTTGAAAAACAGTCATGTTTATTGCTGTACTTTAGCCGATGCTACGTTAACGGCTAACAATTATATAGTACACTTGTTTTTAACATACTTGCAGGCACAATATCACAAGTAAGATGTGCCCTGCCTATTTGTTATACAATACATATATATCTATTACAAAATCACAGCATTCAAAATTTGCTAAACAGTGTTTTAATGAGAGAGAGAGAGAGAGAGAGAGAGAGAGAGAGAGAGAGAGAGAGAGAGTATACCTTATACTTTTCGAGGCTGATGTCGGCAGTTTGCTACTGATATACGGGTAAATGGTTTCAAGTTTTTCAAAGGATAACATGGACGCATTAGGGATTAGGGATTTAAAAAAGGTATGCAGGATATTTGGTTCACACAGCACGAGTTGTGTATTAATGTCAACGCGTTTTCAACCATATACTTGTATTTCAAACAATCTGATCTGCCTTTCATATCACCAAACAGAGCACTACGCTTTGTTCAGCTGAGCACAAGATATATTAATTCGTTACATTCGCTTTTATCAGCAGCTTTTATGAAGAAATTTTAAAAATTAAAACATATTATAGTGATAATTAATTTTTTCAAATACAGTATAAACATTTTCTGTTGTTTTTAGTATAGTATACATTTTTTTAAATTTTAATCTTATATGTTTTTTAAATGTTTCAATTATATGTAACACATAATTCCATTATGAATGTAATTATAAAACATAAACATGGAATAATGTACCGGTGTTGTAGAGCATTCCCCACGATAGCCCCCCCCCCCCCCCGGAAAACCAGCTATATAGTAGTCCCCCCCTACTATATAGTAGTTTTTCTCCCATAGTAGGGTTTCCTCCTCATTTTTTTGTATCAGATTTTATAAAAATATCAATGGAAACCCAGTAGATAACAAAATCAATGTTTTACACTCCCATATACCAGTATTCATCTGTACAGGTTTATTTTCGTTTTGCCGATTTATTATTTTTTATAATTGAACATATGTATCATGGAATACATAGAACTTAATTTAGGTAATTATTTGATAAATTACCTGGTTTTACAAGATATACACTCATATGCATAACAATGTGTTCTAAATTTGTAAATGAAAAATGTTTTGCGAATTTCTGAATAAATTTATCAGTCCGTCTGTCTGTGCAATTTTGTCCAGGCTAAACCTCTGTTTTAGAGAATCTTTGGAAGAACTGAAGGATCGCTCATGACGTTATAGTATTTTAAGACCTTAACCAATTTTCATCAAGGCAAGATGATTGATATCATTCGAAAGTATATATCACCTCCAAGTAGATTTTAAAAAATGACATTAATGAAATGGTTTAATCAGAGTGGGCAAGAAATATTCTTTGTTCATATCTAATTTTTGATAAGAATTATTCATTTAATATTTTGGACTTACAAATGTAATTATGCGTATATGTGCGAAATACATGTATTCGAAATCAAATGAACCGTCAATTTTTTTTAATTCTTGTTTTGTATGAATTTACATTGAAATATTTACATTTGCAAATATGGTGCCTTATATGAACCTATAGAATAGCGAAAACGTTCAATTCTGTATGAACTTTTTCAGGACGTCACAATGATCATAGCACGCGCTTTTTTTTCTATCACTTGTCGTTTGGATAATTGTAAACATAAAATCTCGGTAATTTTAACAGTCTGAATTATTTGTCTTTTTCAAACGTAAATATAAGTAATAAACAACAATGTTAAAAAGTTCACCGGGATATGCAGTTGGTTGGTACGTGATCAAATCTACCGAGAAGCCCTTCGGGCTTCACAGGATTTGATCACGTGACCAACCAACTTTATATCCCGGTGAACTTTTTAAATTGCTGTTTATTTCTTAACTGAACGAAGTTGTAAATAGTCGAGAACAATAATCAAAATATCTTCGATTTATCTCCAATGCTTCATGGTTAACGTCTTCCTTGGAAGACGGTATAAAGAGTTGAAATAATTTACAGTCTCTGGGTTGTGCACTTCCTCTCCTTTGTGATTGGTAGAAAATACATGATGTGAAAATTTACATTTATATCATTGGTTGAAATACTGTTCGGCGCAAGGGAGATAATTTTCCGATGATCTTTTTTACGTACGACTTAACAATTTTCGTAGATTTCAAATCTTAAAAAGTGAGAAAACCCCAAAAAACAATAAAAATTGCTAAGAATGAAATTCAGGCTTTAATTTTTTCAGAACAACTAGTTAAAAGCAATATTCTATAATATCTACTTGTATTGAAATAATTTGTTCTTTTTTTTGTTTTGTTTTGTTTTCGCAAATACAAAAAAATGTGAAAATTTGATACGGTAAGGCTTATTATTGCTAGCGCTCTCCAGCGCTAGCAACTACGTTAGTCTTTTTCACTGGAATACACATGCTCGACTCCATAGTAGGGGATTCTGGGAATACTGTACTACTGTAGATAAACTGTACCATTTGAATTTCGTTTTATCATGTTCACATGAAGTTTTGTTTTATTGTAAATGTCAAAAAGTAATATAGTAGCTTAGGTCTTATAATGCAAAGTTATTTTGAATATTATAATAAATAACTAGCTTTATCTTAACTATCTTCAAGCTCGGAAAACAACCTTGGATATGTTTCCGAGCTTGCCGGAAAGGCCCGAGAAGATACGGTTCCAATGGTTCTTGAAAATGTTCACCTCGAAATTGAAATTACAGTAGATACATAATGATTAAGGCACAGTCAATGAGCTATGTCATTGCCGATGTGAAGCCCACTCTAGATTCACAATTCTAAATTGAGACCCCACTCCAGCACAATTCATGTACATCACTGTGATTAATCAATTCAGAAATTTAAACCAATGTTTTAGAATTCTGCTTCTGTGTTTTATGATGGCTACAGCGCTAGCTCACCAATCTTTTTAAAAGATAAGCTTGTCTGTAAACAAGTTTGCATATTAGATGCGGTAAAACTAATGTCAGTAAAACAGATGCTGAATGCAGTGGTATTAACTTTGATTTAATTAAAATAATACGACCCTTCCTAAGATTTCGTTTTGCCTAGTACTATAGTCGATTTCAACTATTTATAACAAGCACGTTGAACACATTTCACAAATTTAGGCACGCACGTTTAAAAGGCACACATAAAAAAGTTCCACATGCCATGGGAAGTAGAGGAAGGCGACATTTATATTTTGAAAAAAATTAAAATTTCTTTTATAACTTATTGCTGTTAAAAGTTTGTCTTAAAGACAGTAAGCTTTTTAAAAAAAGCTAAACTTATTTTTTTTTCAAAGTTATATAATGTTACTGTAATCTTTACGGACGGATTTAATACATCAGAGCGTTCGTCATTATATCCTGTCGTCACCGTATGCAATTATTTTTTTTTAAATCTTTAATATTTGTAAGGTTTATAAAGGTTTGATATTTGATGCAGAATATGTATTTTGTATTAAAACTGATTAATGCATATTCCCAGCGACGGTCCCGGTGACTTGATTAATGGTTTCTCATTAGGTGACCCGTGTTCAATCCTCGTAATAACTGAAGTCGTTTTTTCTTTTAATTTGTCTTACGATAATAAAATTGACGAATTGCAATTTTTTAAAAAGTCTTATTATGGTTCAATATAATTTATAAAAACTTTCTTTCAAACATTATTTAAACTTTATCTCAAAAGAAAAGAAGTGATTAAAACCATTTTTTTGGCATTTTCCTTTCCGAGCGTCAGATCCTGATCTTTAGTGTGTTTTCACAGTTTTTAAAACTTGAAATTTCACGTATAAAGAACCTTTTGTAGTAGATGTTTCGTAATGATTTAAGATAGTCCCCTGTCATTTCCGAATTTGACTTTTTTTAAAATTTAGTTTTGAATGATAAATATTAGAAAGGCCACTCAAGCGATTTAAATTATATCAGTAAATTGTGTTTCAATTCGATACCTCAAATATGTTTTAAATATTTTTTTCAATTTCAGTTTCTCATCAATGCTCCCGGTCTCCTGTTTGATATTTAGAAGTAGATATATATAATTATATTTAAAACTTCAATTCTAACAGTATTAATTCAAAATCTAAAGACTTTGGGGACAAAGAGGTAATAAATTTATACACCTTAATCCTTCCTCTGCAAAATTCAGTCAAGGTTGGTCAGTTATTTTCCTGGGAGGAGCTTAATGCATAGAAAATAAAACATGGCAAAATTTGTATCATTCACACACCCAATAATCAACCCGAGACTCCAATATCAGCCTAAAGGCCATTTGTCGAGGGTTGATTTGAGTGTGATACAGATTTTGCCATGTATTGTTGTTTTGATCATATTTTTAATAAATAACACGTTTATATTTTCATGTGAAAAACTTTATCCAGCTTTATTCTAGTTTTCCAATATCCAAACCCGCGTATTTTTGACGCTCAAATGTATTGTGACGTCTTCTAAAAAAATGTCCATGTCATATAGTCTAAGTTTAAACTGCAGATATGCATCTTAAAAGAAAAAAGAACGGAAAAAAATCTGAAGTATACCGAAATCCGAATAACTAGGTGCAAAGGTGTTCCAAAAAGGTGCAACAAAGGGTGAAATTAAGTGTAATGATGGCGCGTGCCTTTGTTTATATCAGGGGTGTAAAAACATGTATTTTATACTATGTATTAATAAATGCATTTAGTACCCTTTATTATGAGTAATCAATATCATCTCAGATATTTTAAATTATTGCCATGAATGGTCCGCCATAAACATGACCGGAATGTAAAACAGGGGGAAAATCTACAATATAGTAGGTTTTCCGTGGGAGTAATCTGGCTATAAAAGAGGGGAAATCCCACTATAAATTCAGCTTTCCGGCGGGGAAAAACTGCTATATAGCAATTTTTCCGGGGGGAAAGATGGCTGGGGAAAGGCACTATATAACACCGGCAATAAAATATTATGTTCAACTAAGTGCTATGAATTTGGAATGATCATTTTAAAACGTTGAGTGAATAATTACCACAATAAACCAAAAGCGCAAAGATAAAATTATACAAAAACAGTACAGTGATTTCAATGATACCCCAAAACTTATGTAATTTTTTTAACAACCAATATTCAAAAGTATTACCAAGGAAATTATGAAACGTTTTGTGAAATTAAGTGATCACCTGCTTCGTAAAGTATAAAGAGATGCTTTTATGAAATAATGTACCGGCAATAAAATATTTTATTATACTTTTATGTTAAATACTGCAATCTGATTGGTTTAGACGCAGTTGACAATCCGTTCTCTCTCCCTCGCACGCTTAGCAACGGGCCGATAGAACGAATTGTTACATGCGCGTTAATTATGCGCGTACGGTTCGCCGTAGAATTCACGTCTTTTCTATATAAAAGCAGTAAAATTTGCTATAAAAATTAAGACATTCAGTATAATAAAATAAATAGTGCCTGTTTGGGAGGGTACCAGTTGAAATTGACACCCCTCGAAAACCATTGTCAACCTCCGCTTCGCGTCGGTTGACAATGGTTTTCTCGGGGTGTCAATTTCAACTGGTACCCTCCCAAACAGGCACTATTTATATATTATTATACTTTCATGTTAAATACTGAAATCTGATTGGTTTAGACGAAGTTGACAATCCGTTCTAATACCCTCCGCGTTAGCAACACACTTGGCAACGGGCCGATAGAACAAATTGTTACATGCGCGTAAATTATGCGCGTACGGTTCGCCGTAGAACTCACGTCTTTTCAATATAAAAGCAGTAAAATTTGTCATAAAATTAAGACATTCAGTATAATAAAATAAATAGTGCCTGTTTGGGAGGGTACCAGTTGAAATTGACACCCCTCGAAAACCATTGTCAACCTCCGCTTCGCGTCGGTTGACAATGGTTTTCTCGGGGTGTCAATTTCAACTGGTACCCTCCCAAACAGGCACTATTTATATATTATTATACTTTCATGTTAAATACTGCAATCTGATTGGTTTAGACGCAGTTGACAATCCGTTCTCTCTCCCTCGCACGCTTAGCAACGGGCCGATAGAACGAATTGTTACATGCGCGTTAATTATGCGCGTACGGTTCGCCGTAGAATTCACGTCTTTTCTATATAAAAGCAGTAAAATTTGCTATAAAAATTAAGACATTCAGTATAATAAAATAAATAGTGCCTGTTTGGGAGGGTACCAGTTGAAATTGACACCCCTCGAAAACCATTGTCAACCTCCGCTTCGCGTCGGTTGACAATGGTTTTCTTGGGGTGTCAATTTCAACTGGTACCCTCCCAAACAGGCACTATTTATATAATGTACAACTAAGTGCTATGAAATTTTGTAAATTGATGATATATACCAATTTAGTTTTCCTTAAAAAGAAGGATATATTAATAACCAAAATTATTAATAAGATTGTATGTTCTTCTCAATCCTGACAATTTCTGCTCTTCCAAATTGTTTGATTTGTTACTAGCATATGCATATGTACCTTTTGTATAATTTTTATGGTTTGAGAGAATAAATGAATTGAAATTATCTTTTGCATGTATATGTGCAGCACTTTATGCTTTTTTGACGCATGATACAGCTTGTTCATCTGTACTAAATAGCTCCGCCCAAAGCAAGAGGGCAGACCCATTATTACCGAGCTAAGTGGTTTACACACAGACACCAACTCTACAACACCAAGAAACATCAACATAATCAAAAGAATATATAAAAGCATTTCTAAAATTTCTACAAAATTGCGTCATTTAAGTGACTGTGGAGACGTTAGTTTTGGGTTTTTTTTTTTGGTTTTTTTGTTTTTTGTTTTTTTTTTAAATTTAGAAATATTACATGTGTATCTACTCAGGAAGACGTTGTCTTAAATACTTTACGGCAAAAATTTGAATGTATACCTTGATATGGGATTCGTCACTCCTTTCTTGATACGTCCCGTTCATATATTTTGTTGAAAACGACTAATGCACAGTTCGTTATCAACATTTACTTCCATGTAGTATGTAAAACAATAAAAATATTAACCCTTGGGTCATAAAACCAATATAAAATAAATACATGTAGGACCCAGGCGCGGATCTATTTACATTTCCCAGGTTCTGATGAAGTTTTCTGTTTGTAAGGCGGGGGTTGGGTGGGGTGTAGGGCCTATATATGATTATATCAGGAAGGACAATATTCATAGTTCGAGGAGCATTAACCGCCATCTGCGTAAATCATCTTTGATTTACGATCAATATTGGCAATATGATTCAAATTTAATTTGTTTAACAATTTAAAACAAACTCGTTTGGTGAAAAGCAAAGCCCACATGCAAGTGCAATAAAAATCCTTTTTTTTGTAAGAAATTGACAAGACATGCTAAGAACTGGTACAAATACATCAAGTTTTCCGCGTACGATCCTTTTAGAAACTTAAACAAAAACCCCTACCTTACCATCAATTAAAATATTTACTGTTGATATTAATAATGAAGCCTACTTGTATGTTAACAATCCAAAGGTTGATTTATCAAACCGGGAGTTTTCATCACAGACTGGAATATTTACAAAGAGCCCATCTCTCATTAAAGGGTTTTAAAGATGTACAACGTAGTATGTATAAATTATATAGAACACACAGAATGCTTCTTTAGATAATCCACCAAACGTTATGAAAAAAGATGGGGGAACAAGATAAAGCGCAAATGTCCATTTGGTTTAGTCGTAAAATACAATTTCAAATTTATTTTTTCAAACTAAATATACCCGATAATGTTATAATACAAGTTTACAAAAGCACAATTTCTAACTATATTCAGTTTTGAATATTTTAACAAACGATAAGAATTTTTTTTTCTAAAATCTTGGTGGTATCCAACCCACTTATCTATCCTCTTATAGGCAATTTACATGCCTTATTCACCCATCTTCTTTAAAATTAAAAAAGAATACCACAATCCTGCTCTTTAGTCTTCACTGTATTTTTATTTCAATAATACTGAGTAATTATATAAATATAAGAAGTATAAAAAGTATAAAGATAACAATAACTACATGTAACATCTAAACTATATCATTCACTTGTACGTAAACATGTACAAAACAATGATAAAACCATTTCTATCCAATATAACAAGAGTTTTCTTTATTGTGGAGGGTCGACTTCCTGAAATCCACAGCTAAAAGAATTAGCACCGACTGGGACTAGAATCGCCTTAGGATCCCCTTTCGATTATATGTATCACACCGGTAATTGACCAATCAAAATGAATCAATTGTAGTTCCATATATACTTCAGAATTATTTTTTTCCTTGACTGCATTTTCCTTTACTCAGTTTTAAAAAATTTCGTACCACTGAGAAGGATATTTCATGTATTTTGTTAGATAATGATCTTTTTTCATAGGGATTTTTCTTTCAGGGCACATGCAGCAGCTTCCTTGGGAGTGTGCAGTCTGTTTACATACAAACAGAAAACGTGGTTTTGAGGGTAGACCTGTTTGAAGCTAGATATTTTGAGAAAATGCCGTATCGTGTGTCCTTTTTTGGTGTAGCTGATGAGATAGGTAACAAATAACATATTTTGTCATGAGAAAAACTTGATTTTTAAGAATTTTTTCCCCTCTATAGTGTTATATAGTGAAAACAATTACCGGTGTGATACCTATGGGTGTCTTGTCATTCAACGACCCCGTACTGTTATGCCTGGCCATTCGGAGTTGTTCTGAGTTTACTGTTGGCTTGGTGGAGCTCTGTACAGATGACTGAATCCATTGTGTCACTAAAGTCGGCCTGATCATAACCTCCTCTCAGAAAACCCCGTCTAGCCTTGGGGTTTTGATATATCTATACAACGAACGAACAACATACAGCAGGTAACATTAACAGAGCTAATAAAAACAACGTGTTGTTTCTATCGTGTTATCATTACGAGAAACTGATAAATTTTACTCTATTTATATAAGAGAGCATGAAATAAAACAATATCAACTGCTTACCACAGATAAAGTAAAAACTATCCCAATAATACCACCACCTATGACGTCACTAGCATGGTGTTTGTAATCTTGCAGACGACTGATGCTGACGTAAGCAGCCAAACAAATGGCTGCTAATTGTAGTATAGGGCAGAAAACACGAAGTCTTGGCCAATTTGCGAGAATCCGAAAATGTATATACATCTATAAAAATATATTCCTGTGTAAGATTTATAAATAATTTATCAATGACGCCATGTCAATCCACAATTAAGTTATTAAGTTATTGATACTTTAGTAAAAATTTGCGGCAATAATCAAAGGTGGTTATCACAATTAAGGCATTTAGACAGATGTTCCATACTCCCTTGCTTTATGGATATTATCTGATCAGAGTTCATGATACAATTTTCACTCAAAAATATTGTTTTCCAATTAGCAAACACTAAAAGCGATTTATAGTACCAATGGATCGGATAATAGTTTGTGTTTTGTTTATCTGTTGTCATTATAGAAAGATTTGATAAGGCCAAAAAAAAAAAATTATTCCTGTTTCCGGTCGCCCGACCGACCCTATCTTTTACCCCCCGACCCTAAAAGTTTTTTTTGTGATCATGGTGGTGATCGGTAACTTCGCCAGAATTTCCTCAGAAGGAGAAGTGAAGGCGCCCTGTCTTCTGAGTTCACAATCGTGTAAATTAACCTCATTGGCAAAAGAATGATAGTAAACTAATCTACAGACATCTTTACGGCATAAATTAACCTTGTGGTTAATAACTTGCAACTATCTTATCTTCAGGGGTTATAAATACGGGTGATGCAACAACATACTGTGCATTGGAAATTACAAAAACGATGTTTATTACTTTGAATCCTGATATTACAGTTAGTTAATAACCTGCTATTAGTTAATAACTGCAATAAATGTTAGAATTATCATAAAACTGCTTTCTATATTATCTTGAAAATTAAACAGATCCTCTACATAACGTACGGTAGTAAGTGGGTCAAAGGGTTGGACTAATACCCCAAATACACGGAAGTATAGAGACTGATTTAATTGATATTGCCATTAAGCTAATACAAAACAGAAATATTTATCCAGGAAAGGATAAATACATTCATATACATGTAGATTAAATTTTGCAAATAATATTAGTTTTTATTTTTTATTTTTAAAAAATCTATTTTTTTTTTCTTTAAAGGTTGTTTTCTATACATTACATGCATCAATAATACAAAGACATTTGGAAATTTTAAATCATCATTAACATACCGTACACTGTGAATATACTTCTTTCTCATTATAACACACATGCTCCAAGTGTTTAAAAATAAAATATTTTTTAAAAATAAAATTTTTTTCCTACCTACCTACCCTAATTTTTTTGGTCAGGTGACAGGAAACAGGAATATATTTTTTTTTGGCCTAATCTGATGAAAAAAATCACCCACTGAATATATAATCTACTTTTTAAAATTACAATACTTAAGAAAGCCAGAATTCAATTTATGAGCCGTTACATTAACGATGCACTGCATCTCACTAGATTTTTGAATGGCACTCACCGCTAGATATGTCATCACGTTCCATGCGGCGCCACTGTGGCCAGACGGAAAAGATTTTCTGTAAATATAGCATCAGGAAATACCCAGATAAAAAATACCCAATATTCAACTTTAAAAGTATAATTTAGTCAATTACACCAATTGCATGAATGCTAACACGTCTTTCCCGACAAATAATACGGTTGTATTTATTTCATCCCAAACACTTCAAGAATTATTAAGTAATGAACATGTTTGTCACAGCAGAACATTACACTTACTAAACATGTAAGAAATAAATGAAAAATACACTTTTACCTTGAATCATAAATGGCTTCTTGATCATTTCCTTGACAGGTATAGCTCGTTATGAATGTCTTTGAGCAATTGGAGGTAGAGATATTCGGTTGACACACAGTCAAAAAATGAGGTCTCAGCCGACCAACATACAATTTTACTATTTCAATAAATAACATACACAAGGTAAACCCAAGCAGCAAACAGCCAACCATGTTGTAAGAATTCCTCAAAAATGGCCTCAGTTTCTGAGAATAGTTCTTTAACAACAGTCCCTCTGTAAACAATATCTGAAAGAAAAATGTATATCTAAGCAACTTGATTTTCTTTATAAGAAGTTTTGCATACATTGCTCATTCCTCAGGAATTACTGAACATTATTTTGTTTTTATTTATATATAATTTATATATCTTCAAATATATATATATGAATATATATTTATTGAATATTTTGATAATTACTAGTACAGCAATATACATGTGTACCCGGCTAAACTATTCCTTTTACTCTTTTTTAGTCGCTATTTTTGACAATAGTCACAATACCTTTTTCAAATTAAAAATATGAATGAATTGTTCAGTTGTTTTGATATATTGAATCTTTTATGTTATTTGAATTAGATTATTTACAGAAAAAAATAGTTTTCATTGATTAACTAATGAGTCACAGTACCATACTTTGCAGTAAGTAAACCATTTCCATCAAAGGTTTCTATACAAAACATCTTGCATGTTTTGTTTTAAATATCACAATAGCCTGATTTCTACTTCATACGATGTAATGAATTTAATGCCATATTATTACAACTCTGTTTATGTAAAAAGTAAATTAGAGTCCATTCAATTCGATTACTAGTAAGCAAAAACAAGATCTGCTAGTTATTGTCAAAGAAAGATTTGTTGTTGTAAATATTGATTAACAAGGAACCATATACTGTAAATCTAATTTAATTCGCGTGTGGGAAATTTTCGCGAGGTTCGCGAGAGCCTCGTCTTGATCGCAAATATTTCTCGCCGCGAACCAGTCTGTCATATGGTTGTTATAACAATATACGAGTCTGGATAAGGCTTGGTCGCGAATATTAGTCGTCGCGGACCAGTTTATCGGAAGAAAATATATATCGCGAAATAAAGTCGCAGCGAATAAAAGTTGGTTTAAATTATTCCAACTTCTATACGATATGCTATGCGAAGACGGATGGGCATTGTCACATAAATAATAAGTGCTGGACTGATGTCCAGACCTAAACAGAAACAATTATGAATATTCGAATTAAAATTCAAAAGGCCATGGTTTTGGAGAGAAAAATATATTAAATTTTCTGCGTAGGTGTACATACAAAATTCACAATACGAAAACTGTTTAGTATTTACACCCACCCATTACAATATAACAACATTATAAGAATAACAGATCAAGGTAACTTTACTATGACGACTGTAGGAACCATCAACACAACAATCGCCATTAAAGTCGAGACCGAATCTTCTCGGTAAGGATACATCAGATTTTGGTCGTCGCAGAAAAACCCCCGGACGAATGGCTTCAGCCCTCTTAATTCGTTCAGAGCAAACAACAAGGCTATTACTGTTGCTGAAATGGAAAAAAGAAGAAAAAAACCCAGGTGAAAATGAGTATTCTCAATTGTTTTTTTTTTATGTTCTTTAGCATTGAAATTAAAAAATAAATAAGAAACCCAGTAAATTGATTTTTTTACCTTGAGTAAATATTAAAATTATTAGACACCTATCTGACTATTATTGCAAAACCTTCTTTACAACACTACACGTGTACGTCTCAGGAATACTAGTAAGTGACCTATGAAATAACGAATTTATCTACAAAATTTTAATTTAAAGATATGTCATTAAAATTCAAATGGATTGGGTAAGATGGCATAGCCTATGTAAATCCCCACCATCTTGTACAAAATAGTGCAATTAAATGAACAGAAAAAAAATAACATTAAACTGTCATCTTGGGGAGCAGTGATACCCAGAAAAGGCATAAATGTATAAATTCACTTGCAGAAATTGCACAGAAATATTGATAATGAAAGTATCAAATGCTGACCTACATGTACGTGTTAAAGACACTGAATTTATCAACGTATTTTTACCTGCTAGATACAAGGAGATGTCGGTAATCACTTGGATCAAAGTTGCTCTTGATAATGTCAACATGGTGAAAGTCAGAGTGAATTCGAATTCGTTGTACCAAATTATCCCATCACATCCTTTCTCAGTTAAGTCATTCCGGCATTTATCTGGATCGCTGGACGTTCATCTTACCGCGCAAAGTCCTTTACAACACATGCAATTTTGAGCTGTTTTTATTTGTTAAAAAATATCAAGTCCTCTGTACTAGTATCGTGTTGGCTTGTTCCCTGCAAAGAAACCAGTGCAGATGTACAGCTTGAATAATAGATGATACTGGGAATTGGGTCTTAATTAATGGGTAGGGATAGTGGTTGGACGCTTTGTTGTCGATGAAAATACCGCGACTCTTTGATACGGGTAATGTCTTGATATGCCTAGTCGTCCTCGACAAAACGAAAGTTTAATGAAAAGATTTATATGACATAGTTTTAGAATGTTCTTAACGAAATCTGTTTTTATTAGGCAAAAAACCTTTGTGTGTATGTTTAATATGCGCATTGTAAAAAGAACGCCTTCAAAACCATGGTTTCTTTCATGAATCTAGTAATGATAAACCCAATATTGATTTCAAGATAATTTGACTGAAAACCTCCCAGGTTTTATTTAGACCATTGTCACCACACCATAACAAACTATACAGGTTTTATATATTTTAAAACCATAAAAACAAAGCCTATTCAGAATGCATGTATGTTATATATATTGTAATACGGTCCATCATCCTTCCTTAGTGTCATGTTGTAAATTCTATATTTACTGCCATCTGGTAAATTCAAAATTTACAACATGACAGTACACTTGCGGGTTTTTTTCCTTTAAGGACGATAGTTGTGCAAGAGAAATAACAAAGAGATGAAAAAAAAAGATAAAATAAAAAGAAATAAAAAATAATCTGTCAACAACTTCTGATCTTTGAGAGCAAAATTTGACTTGACAGAAATTCCCTTTACACTTGACAGTTCTATTATCTGCAAAAAAGTAACTTGTATTTGAATAGTATTCTCTGTATTACAATTTTTACTATTACAATTATTGTTCGTTATTTGTCTTTTTGACTTGCGTTTTCCATTATAAAATGCATTATTGGCATAAGAAAATGAACAAGATTATCTTGTATTCTAATTTAAATTTGGAAATATTCATATGATTATGCAACAATTGTGTGTTATTTCATGTACACGTATGCATTAACCCATTGAGCTGTATGGTTCTTGTTTATAAACAATTTAAATAAGTCGTTTCCCTTAGCAGAGGTTCGATGTACCTTAAATTACAAGACCTACATTTTAACCAACACATTTAAACAAACAAAATAAAAAAAAAGTCAGTACATGCAGCTGCGGAAATTGCAATTTTTAATTTAGCTCCCGGAAATTTTAACGGATTTAAACTGAAGATTTGACAACAAGGAAGAAAGCATAGACGGACAACATTGCGAGTGTATATACAAACCCGGATTTCAGATACACACGTACGTGTATGGTTCCCGTCGTTCTTTTGTGAAGTGCAATTTGAGGACTGTTTGTGCTATCTTTCTAATACATTCAGATTTTATTAATAACTATATTTATTTTGAATGCATGAGTTTCCCAAAAATATATTATAAATAATTTTAATTTAATTAAATATTATTGTCAAATCTAGGATTTGAAAGGGGCATACAAAAGAGGTGGTGAAAAGGTAACTTTCCTTTGTGTCGAATATTATAACACCTTGAAAGGAGCATTTACATTGCAGGTTTCTGCGTGAATATTATAAATCGTTAAACCTTGAAATAGTGTGGCGTATTTTAAGGAAATTTAAATACTGCATCGTACTGAATCCTGGCCTCTGTAATGGAACAAGATTATTGAACTATAAATAGTTAAGACTTTGCTTTTACATTCACATGAGTCAAATGATTCAATATTTTCAATCTTTTTTTATTTTTTCTTCTAATTTTCAAAATTTGGAATCCCTTAGAACAGTCATGACATTGCTTGAATTGATCTGTTTAGTTTTAAAGTATAACCAATTTAAAAATCTTCATTTTATTTGGTCTTTATTTATTATCCAATATTGAATCACATTGTGGCTAACTGATGACAGAATTATCTAACCCTTTTTGTCCATGGAAAATTGGATATTTAAGATGTTGTTTTAAGCTTGTTAAAAATCAATTTGCATAAAAAATCTGCATAACAATCTTTTATTAAGAATTAAGTTTCTGCAATCTTCAAGAAGGGTTACGTTTCTTTTGGAATCAGAGAATATTCTGGTTAATCTGGCAATTGCTTCAAGAGGTAAAAAAGAATAAGAAAACTTCACATCTAGGTTTTTGTTAATTTGTTTCATTTTGAACGTAGTTTTAGGTATCTCAGTGTAAATTTTTCAAGATGTGTCCATAAAATATATTCTTTTCTTTCAATTCTATTTAAATAGATAGCCGTTACGATGTCTCAATGATAAGCATGTACATGTACCAATACTTATTTCAAGGAGATAATAATTTAGATGTTATTTGCCAAATTATATTGTACCACTTATAAAGGAGATTTATAAAGGACAGTTGTGTATACCCCCTCAGCTGGGGCTTCTCCAGTTTTTCTGTATCGTCTAATGTCTCAGGTCAACAGCAAGGTTTGCTATAACTTTGCAATCAAAACAGAGGCTAGGGCAATGGTGATTTTGAATTAACTCTGCTTTCAATAATTAAGGCACCAAATTCATTCATTATTAAAAGGGGCATGGCGTTTGAAAAAAAGGGCATGGCGCTGCGCCACGCTAGTTTGTTTTAGATTTATCACTTATTTATTATTTTGTTGAAATGAAAAAGATATGATGTTAGAATGATAATGCCCTTAAAAACCAAGTCAATTAAGACCCTAGATATCTAATTTGGAATTGTAAGGATGTATTGCTATAACTTTGCAATCAAAACAGAGGCTAGGGCAATGGTGATTTTGAATTAACTCTGCTTTCAATAATTAAGGCACCAAATTCATTCATTATTAAAAGGGGCGTGGCGTTTGAAAAAAAGGGCATGGCGCTAATAAAAGGGGGCATGGCGCTGCGCCACGCTAGTTTGTTTTAGATTTATCACTTGTTTATTATTTTGTTGAAATGAAAAAGATATGATGTTAGAATGATAATGCCCTTAAAAACCAAGTCAATTAAGACCCTAGATATCTAATTTGGAATTGTAAGGATGTATTTCCTTTACGATTGTGTATCTCGTACCAAAATAGGTTTAAAATTTAGTATTTGGCATGATACACTTGAAATGTATGAAACGAGGAATCATAAACTAGAGTAAAAATCCTTCACTTCTGATTGCATCATACACACCCGATATCAATACACCGATACTTTGCAGGCTATATACTAGTGTAAAAGATTATCACATCAACAGCTCAACAACAAATAAAAATGAGACACTAACATGTGTTCAATAAATCGGTATGAAAATAATTGTAAAACATCTTTATCAAAGTTGTAAGTCATAAAATCATGTGAAAAAAGCTGACTTTATGCCAAAACCAATGATAACCATGTAAAATTTTGAAATTTGATTATAATGGTAAAAACTTACGGAAATTGACAAATCAAATGAACCGTATTCTCTTTTATATTTGTCATCTTACACGTGGAGTCGGTGTGTGTGGACATTCTAACTAAACAAGCTAAGGATAAACAAGGATGTTGTCAAACTAAGCTGGTTGTTAGGTCTAATTTAAGTTCCGTCTGTCAATGTTTACAACGGGGTAGTATATTTTAAGAACGTTGACAGAAAATCTAATTTCCTGAAGAGACGATTGAATGACTGATAATAAATAACTAAAGGAAAACGGAGTTCTTGTCACATCTAAGCATTGTTCGTGTAAACAAACGGACATTCTTACATGAAAACCAAAGAATAGCATGTTTGTAAATTAAATTTAAAAAGGGGGGAGGGGCTTATTTGATGCGTCGTACTTTTTTTGCAAAGAGGCATAGGAACAAATACAATAAATTGCTCGTCAGCTGCAGGCTAATTACTGTGTCCTTCTTACACCTTGTCAGAATCCATAGCGGGGAATATTTATTGTGTTTTCAACTCTGTCACCTGTACCTCGTATAGAAAATGCTAACATTGTTCGCGCTCTTGTCAAGCGTGTCCAATTCTCAAATTATTAAATAGCCAAAATCTTCATAAGTACGTAAACATACAAAAAAAAAATTAAGTTTACCTATATGTACGCCCCATTAGAGCGAACAGATCAAAAGCAATACTCTATTTCAATTTAAATAGACAACATGAGACACATGTACCTACCTTTGCACGCGTGTGTCACGACTATCTACCTTGTTCATATTTACACAAAGTCTTTTATTTATCGGGCTAGGTCATATCTCATGGTGCGCGTTAAGGTTGATCAGAAAAAAGATAAGTTTAATCATAATATGCATACATTGAAGGCATTTACGCAAATATTCCCCTTATTTTCTACAATATAAAACAAGCGTGGCAGCAACTGTTTTGGTATTGCTTTTAACATTCAAATCCAGAGGCTGCAAGCTAAATATTGATATACAAATATCCACATTTAATGATAAAGTCATTAACACCCTACCCCAAAAACCAAATAACCCAATTCAATAATTAATAGCGTATTCACAATGAAATATACATCAAGGTCTTACCTGACTCTTCTACGATTCCTTATTAATACTTTATCATTCTTTTCCTTCTTCTCCGGGGCTTGCTCGGGATGTGGGGGTCTAATGAATTTGGTCTTGACGGGGCGCAGGTAAATTTATGTTACCTCTAAGTAATTGGAGGTAGGTAAACTGTTCAATAGAGCTATTCACAAGGGAAATTAAAGACCAAAATATCTAATAACCAGTGCAATCAAACTATTCAATGGACCATGTGCCGAGATTTAAATCCATTTTCTTTATTTATTCAAATTGTTAACGTACCTACTTAACTTAAACAACAAACGTTCATCAATGCACCATTAAGCATCCCTTGTCGCCCATCCACCACGCAAATGGACAGCTAATGTAAGCATGATTAAATCTTGAAGTTCGCAAATGTATTATTTTTTGGTGTATAAAAAATCACCTTGCCCGTTCGATTTTTAACGAATTTAGACAAAAAAAAAAGAAATAATTTTAAAAGAGCAAGCATATTTTGAGGACAATTTCTTGTAGCATATGAAAAAAAAATGTTTAATTGTATTCATAATTTTGATTAAGCACTAGAAAACCCACAAATGAAGCATAATGAAACAAGTTATGAAAAATGTGACCATTGCCTTTTCAAACTTAATTTGACCATACGATTTATGAAAGAGTCAACATTATTTCAAAACGAAAAACAAGAGTATAAAGTCCACTTAAGAATAATATACGTTGAAATTTTCAATTCCATTGATAATCCATATTCACATATACATGTTTGCAATACCTACACGTGTGTGTGTGTGTATGTGTGTGTATATATTTTTTTCGTTCAGTTTTGAAATGTCACACTTTCATTGGTTTAAACATGGCACGTGACTGCCTAATATACAGGTATCTCAATGTCCGTTCGGTGAGAATTAATATTCAGCAATATGGCCGTCATTGGCCGACGCTTCGCCTACTCGTTTCGACATTTCATATTATTTTATGCAGAAAAAGCATGCCGTAAGTTTTAAAAATATTTGGAGTATTTGCCCATTGATTTTATGATGGCCCCTATATGCAAGATAAACTATATCAACATGCAAATTAATTGTCTACATGTAAGATAACTTCTCTCTTCATGCAAGATAATTATGTTGACATGCAAGTTTCAAATCTTTTTAGAGAATCTGAAAATCATATAGTGTTGACATACTAATTATCTCGCATGTTGACATAAATATCTTACATGTTAACATAATTAACTTGCATTTTGACATAAATAAGTCGCATGTTAACATAAATAAGTCGCATGTTGTCATAATTATGTTATATCGTGCATCTATGATGTCAGATACGGGCGTAAGTACGTGATTTTACTTATATAATAAAATAATTGATTTCTCTTAAAAGATTTGTAACTTGCATGTCAACATAATTAACTTGCATGTGACATAATTAACTTGCATGTGACATAATTATATTGCATGTAGGGGACAGAAATATGCCACTATAGAAATTCTTTAAACTTAGAGTAGATGCCCTTTGAATATTGACGCCACATTGTTGTGTATGGAGCAGAACAAAATAGCAGCGTCGAAAGAAGATGGGGGGGGGGGGGGGGTAAGATAACATTTTATTTTGAAAGAGTTATCTCGCTTTGCTCTAAGAATGTAGAGCATAAATACTATAGGCTTACCTAGTTTTGTTGCTGAGGAATGAATACTTACTTTTATATGATTTTTTGAAAATATTCCTCTAGCAATATAGCTACTTGTAAAGTTCTGGAGTTATCTTTCTTTTAAGTTCTTATTAATCAACCGTTTTACCAAGGCCTAAAAAAATAAATTTGGAGATCTTTTTCCTGACATTTTAAATAAAAGGGGAAACGGGGCTGTCGAAAAGCCTTTACCTTTTGTTGAAGACAATAACAGTTCTAGTTATTTCTGTTTTCCAAGATTTTTGATAATGTCATCTTTTAAGATTTTGTACATCCATGTGTGTTGTATATGTATTATCTGCACCGAGCAAAGGTGGATTTGATGTGCCCTCTAGCACCGACTCTCGTTGCTCTTGGCACATGCACATGCACATGTATGTCTAATCTTGCTCAATACCTAAAGTCACTTAAATTTTAATATTTTTATATGAGTATGACTTCCATTAATATATTATTGAATATCAACATTAATATGTAACATTGAAATACATATATTGCTGTACACCAATTGATGTCTTTTAGCACCGCCTCTTGTTATTTATGAATATTTTTCTTTGTACATGTAAGTTTATATCATATATCTAAAATCAAAGAGTTTTATGAAAATTTGAATAAGGAATTAAATTTATTATAAAGAAGCTATAGATGTTTACGGATTTACAAAAGTCATTCGTTTCTATTCCTTTTTTATATGTGTTCGGAACTGTAAGAGATGTCGGACTTTGTTGACAAACCGTCGTCGTTTGATATTCAGTAGAATTTTATTTTTAACTTGTTTAATCACCATTATATTGAAAAAGCTATATAGATGTGCCTGTACAAATTTCTTTGAGTCATTAATTGAGTACAATTTTGTGCATAATAACATTACATTATATTACTATACAAACCCTGTCCTACACTATGTGTATTTATTCTGTTTATATGTAATCATAATTGTTATATGTCATGCCCCACGAGTCCCTAATTTTGAAATAAATTCTATTGTGTTCTATTCTGTGTACAAAAAAATGTTTTTTTCCTATATCAAATAGTTTTTCAATTTGATGCATTTCATAATTGATTTAGGTAAAAGTAATGCACATTTGAATACATTTACATGAATTTTTTTTTTATAATAGACAAAAAGTTGTCACAACGGAAAGGTGCAACATTTGCTTTTCCATCACCGTAGAAACTCGTTTTTCATCATCACAGAGTGATACCAGCATCAAACAAGTACACACTTTTTTAAAATCAATAAAAAGAATTTTTATTTTTTTCATGCGCTATACACCCCTTTCAGTAGAAAAGCATTTGTAATTGTTTCATTCGCTTGTACTGTATATTTCCGCATTAGAAGATTTCTGCAGGTTATTCAATGATCTACTATGTAATGATCAACACTGGCAAACTGAGTACATAAAGTTTATTCCGGAATCAACCTGACTGAAAGAACTTAACCACAATGTCGATTTTTGTTTTAATTGTCGATTTTAAACATGGATAAGAATTGATCACGTTTCGATCAGCAGAACGCCAAAGAAAAGTGACTCTGGGTTATCCACTGTTCCATCTTTAACTCCAATTGAGACATGATCATTAACGGATAACTCTAAAACAGTCACTGCGGAAGAGTCGTCAAATTTAGAAAGACGTCCATTGGATCTCGTTTCGAACTTTTCTACTCCATTCAGCCTCAAAGTAGTTATAACTATTTCCTCATAAGCTTCTATATTGTAAAGGAATAAGTAAATTCCATCTCGATCTGCCGTAAAAACACCGGTACTCACTGAATAACCATGGTGGTAGCTAGAATGAGTTTTATCAAATATAACAGGTGTTTTCGAAGAGCGTGAGGACAGGTGAGCTAAAAATCCTGGGTAATTTGATTTAATTGCTGCAAAAAATAAATAGATAAATATCATATACTAGACTTTGACCCGTGCGTGCACGGGTTGAAATTGCATATGAAATCGGAAATTTACGAAATAGATACATCAACATACCGTATTGTTGACATTTACATTACCAAGCTTTAGGCCTACAATAATGCTATTAATAATTTCACTACACTCTGCTTAATTAGAATAATCTATTTGTGTCTCGGGACAGGCCTTCACCACAGTTAAAATGCCTCCCATATACCCGTAATGTAGCAAAAAACTGTAGAATAGCTCCGAAACGATCTTGGAGAAAATTAATGAAGCTGCATTGAAAATAACAGTCAAATTATTCATAACAAACCATTTTGAGGCTGTAAATACCTTTCATCTGAAAATTTAATTCATATTAATGAAGAATTCAACACTTTTTCACCAACTTTTTTTCACACCATGTTGACATTCGGAACTAATGGAATTTTTCATATTAAATGCACTGAGTTAGAGTTATCTCCCGTAATTTCTTTGATGAACAGAATATATAGCAATTTTCCCATGAAAATTTACACGTATTTGTATTATCGTTTCTGAGTTTATCCATGCAAATGTGATATTGTGGAAACATGAACTAAAGAGCCTCCCGTGATTAAGCGTGAATGTAATGCGCATCCAGGTGATTTCCGGATTTTTTAAAGTAATTTTTGTTGATTATTAATTAGCGAAGCTTGATTGAGGAAAAATAAAAACAAATTGGTAATCTTCAAGTACCAATGATGTTTGAAATATATAAAACAAAAGACAGTACTTCTCCGATTTCTCGGTATTAAAGCCCAAAAATTCGAGTCTATTATTTTAATATAGTAGTATAGATAAAATTTCTTTCAAGGAGAACAAATCGTGTTTAATAATTATATGAGTTCAAATCAATAAATTTCTTTTGAATTTCCTGATAATTTAAACTTTCACAGATGTTGATGTAAATGCTGAAAAGTTGCTAAGCCTTTATATCTTCAGATAAACCATCTTAGATATACAACTTCACCTACCGCTTGAATTATCTTCCAGCTGCCAGCCCGCAAACATAGAATGTGTGGTCATTTTTTCAGCATCTACGTACACATAATCGCCAGCATTCAACCACCCAAAACTCATGTAACTACTACTGTCATATTGGATACTAGAAGAGTCAACCCATACTTTTGGTTGAGAGTTGCCATTGCTGAAGACAAACTCAGTGTAGAATTGCGAATATCCATAAGTTATAGCCGACACCATGAAAACGTAAAGCCCAGAACGAGGCGCCACGAATCTTCCGGTGGATGTGGAGTATGCGCTGTCTGTGTCTAAGGTTTCGTTGTCAAAGACTATGGTACTGCCAGTAACTTCTCGTGACAGGGACGCAGAAAACGCAGTATCATCTAAAATCAAGAGAGTGTATCATAATCTAAACTATATGAGATATGTATTAAGTATGTATGTGTCATGTATCATATCATATGTCAATTTGAAACAGTTTTGCTCTTTAAATTGAAACTTAACAAATCCCTAGGTTTAAACATTCATATTTTTCGCGTAGCCTAGTCGTTGTTAAAGACTGTGACATTACCGGCAGATGTAAGTGAAAGAGAGGCAGAAAAAGCTGTTTCGTCTGTGTTAAGAAAGAATCTGATTTTATACTCCTAGTATTTCATAAGATTGCCAATTTAAAACCACGAAATATCTTTAATATATTTAATAAATAAATCTTACATGTATATATTTTATAAGATAATATTTAAACAACAAAATGTTTTCTTTGGTGATTCATGCGGGATATGAAGGTGGCGACATTGCAGAAATAATACATAACCCGCGTAAGCGGGTTATGTAATTTTTTTCTGCAATTATCGGGAGGGAATTTCAGTCTGACATTATCATGATATTTCGTGGAGTCCGTGATTTTTCTTGGGTCGCTGTAGGTTTCGACCAATCGATAAACAGGGTGTGTAGATTTCAGTCTTGTCAGTTTCTATTGAGCTATAAATTAACAATGAGTTTATTTCGTAAGATATAGAGGGAATCATACTCGGTAGATGTAAATAATAAACCGTAACCATATCGAGTTGTTTTGATTTAAAAACAAAATCCAAACCAGTTTCGTTGATCTTCCAGCCTGAGAACATAGTATGCATTGCTTGCGCGCTTCCCATTGTGACATTGACATTAACTTCATCGTCCAAAGTGAGGTTGAGAACAGCAAAAGAAGTAGTTGTGTCGTAATATGAAAACCTTTGGTCGGCCCGTGACAGTGCTTGTTGAACACCGTTCACAAGAAGCACGGCTTCCGTTCTTTGGCCGTATGTCTCTATGGTCCAAGAAAATACATACAGTCCGGGGGTGGGTACAGTGAACACTCCTGTGGCGTTGTTGTATCCCCCGCCGACGTTTGTAATCACGTGGTCAAAAATAACCACAGCGTTATTTGTAGGACTGTAGGCGACAGCGTGGAAGGCAACGTGATCTGGCATTGCTGTATAAATTTAATTGAGGAATAAGGAATCATTCTTTGAGTATTATGATAATTTCGGTCGAGGCGATTCCTAGTGTTATCACAAAGACACTGGGAAATGTAAATATAAAGTAATAATGATGCTTAACATTACACTCCAAACCTCCCTGCGAATGTAATTGTCATTTAAATTTAGACCACGTGGTTTTGATTGACCCTTTCAGTTTCGCAGTAAAAATCGTGCCTCGTGCTTTAAAAAGCACGGTATTGCACACCAAAAGCATAAAACATGGCTATGATATACTTGGTATATTGAGCCATTTTCAAGGAACATTCTGCATAAAATAATATAGTCTGTTTCACTATTGATGCTATTACTAGGTCAGGCGCGGATCGAAAATAAATTCTATAGGAGATTGCTACCAAGCATGTTAAAGGGACCTGGACCCGATTTCAGATGAAAATTTAATTTTTGATTTTTATGTATTAAATAGTTTATTTGTGTATTTTGAATGATTTACCGAACTTTGAATGTTAGAAGTTGTGTTACAAGCATGATACAGAGGAAAGAAGTCGTTGTTATGTAAACAAAGCTCGAGTCTTATATTTGTTTACAAATAATGTAAAGTAAAGAAATTACCATTTCTTTGACAAAATAACTTGTGGAAACAAGATAAACAGGGAAACGTTTTTATAGATAAACTTAAATGTGTTCATAAATAAGTTTATCAACAACAAAATGCAACATTAGATTGAAACTTTTACCAATTCAAGACATATGTAAACAGTAACAGGACTCGAGCTTTGTTTACAAAACAAAGACCTTTAACCTCTGTAACTTGCTTGTAACTCGATATTTGACTTTCAAATTTTGACAAAGCATTAAAAACATCCATATTGACCATTCTAGACATTAAAATTGAAAAAATAAATTTTGAAAAAATTGAGCTCAAATCGTGTCCAAGTCCCTTTAATATGTTGCAACATCAGAAAAACCCCTATATTTTCTATTGTCATATTTATTTATTTTTTAACTCATTTTATCCACCAATTAATGAAGATAAAGTTTAAAATCAATAAAAGGTCTAGATTTTATATTTGATTACAAGTAACTAGATTCTAGGAAGTAGACTATAAACACGAGGCACGATTTTTACTGCGAAACTGAAAGGGTCAAATAAAACCACGTGCTCTAAATTTAAATAACAATAACATTCGCAGGGGTGGGTAAGCAGATATAATATTTTCCCTTAAACTATATATGTATGATGAGTATAAAACGAAAGTACCGTAGTACGATCTCTTGAATTGATCCTGGTTTCCCAAATGTAAAACTTTTGTCATTGAACTAATGTATTTTGATTTAAATAGATTAAGCTATGTACATGTAGCAATAGCAGTGAAAGCCCGTATTTGCAAGCCAAATGAGGGAAGGACAGAATTCTGAAAAGGAGCATGTTTTTCATTTCCACACATACATGTTTATCACTTTGGAGATCTAATGTATGTATTAATATGCGTATGGTTGTTGTTTATAATTGCTATTGTATATAAAAAAGTAGTAGTAATATGTTTGTAAATTAAAGAATAAAGGAAACAAGGTATCCGCATTATCAGAACAGAAAGTAACAACGTAACGTCGTTTCTATAAGTTTCTTAAAAAACACTCCGTTTTCGAAAGTCTATGATGTCACTGCACGATCTACTACAGTGTGCGATTTGCGCATGTGCGATGTATAATAACAGTACGATTACAGGAGAACGTTCTACAATGATCGATGGTTTTTTAATTACGTGTACCTGGACTTTGAAGTCTGTTTTGTTTCGTCTTCCATTGGGTATTCCTTACCAGTGCAGTGGTTGTCGTATTATTTTTGTTCAAACGCGTTTCAACAAAATTTCCCGTCCAATGTAACGTGTTCGGGTCAATGAAATACATATGATTTCTTTCGTTTGAGGGACGAATTAGACAGAAATCAATTTCTACTTGGTGTGATAATGAATTAATTGTCCGGAAATATAAGGTTTTCATTCGAATACCTGTTTGTGTCACCTAGTTCTTAAGAACCGGTTTATTAGCAAGGCTATATAAAGAATTGCTTAGGTGTTAAATACCAGTTTAGGACGACACGTACAGCGGAAAGTTTAAAATTCGGCATGCAGAACGAGGAGATGTCGGGCGGGGCTCAGGCAGACATGCTACAAGCCATTCTCAACAAAATGAATGAACAGAAAATGGACATGGAGAATACTATGGCGATGCAACTTGACAATTTTAAAAGAGAAATACAGGGAGCGACTTCCTCCGTATCGTCTGAAGTGAAGAAGTTAAAGTCAGAACAAGCGATAGTCTGGAAACATCCAGGTAACAAAGATCAATTTGAACATAACGAGAAGATTATTGATACGTTGACGCAGGCTTCATGGGCCTTGAATAACAATAAATATGATTATTGCAAGGAGCTTATTCATGAATCAGTTGAACTTTGTAATAAGCGTAACAAACTTATCAAAATGGCTGATGCATCACCTTGTGGGTGGAGTACAGTGAAAAATTATGTAACCAATCCATTGGCTGATGATTCGGATGACGAAAAACGAATGTTTAAAGCGGAAAATAAAGCTATGAAAGAAAAGAAAGAAAAGGAGAAGCAAAAAGAAAAACTGAAATCTAAGAGTAACTATTCTAATGTTAGGAGCAGTGCTCCTTATTTTCCTTTTCCAGCTAGACAGCCTTTTCGTGGCCCAACGCCCTTTGGTTTTCCCATCATGCCAGCTGCATCCAGATTTCCCATTGGCTGTTTCCACTGCGGAAAACCCAATCACCAAAGAAAAGAATGCCCAGAGCTTAAGTCCGTTAAATAGAGAAGCTAAACAGTCTAAAGAATCATCTTTGATAAAAGATAAGTATTATGATGGAAAAAGTTGTATTGATGAGTTTAACGAATGCTATGAGTATAAAGAAGGTGGCAAAGTCTTTGTTAGAGGGCGATTAAAATCAAATATTGAATTTTGGAAATGCATTGATGCTTGTCATTATATCATAGATACTATTCAGAATGGTTATAAAATACCTTTTTATTCTTTACCACAGCAGAGCTTTTCGCTTAATAATAAATCTGCTTTACAGGAAGATGTTTTCGTGCAGGGAGCAATAATGGAGCTATTAGAAAATGGTTTGATTTCCGAACAAAATACAGAGTTTTTGGTTACTAATCCTCTCTCTGTTTCAGTGAACTCGAGTGGGAAAAGAAGGCTTATATTAGATTTAAGGGGAGTTAATAAGCATGTATGGAAACAGTCTGTGAAATATGATGATATAAGAACCGCTCTTATGTATACAAATAAAAATAGTTGGTGTTTTAAATTTGACATCACAAGTGCCTATCACCATATAGATATTTTTCCTGACCATAGAAAATATTTAGGATTTTCATGGAAATTTGGTGTTCAAGATCGATTTTTCTGTTTTAATGTTTTGCCATTTGGTCTCACATCTGCGCCATATATTTTTACTAAACTCACACGACCCTTAGTTAAGAAATGGCGTAGAGAAGGTAAAACTGTACTTATGTATTTAGATGATGGGTTTGGCTGTCATAGTAAGTATGACGAAGCATGCAAAATATCCAAAGAGGTACAGTATGATTTAGTTTGTTCAGGGTTTGTGCCTAAAGTGGAAAAGTCCATGTGGATCCCTTGTCACGTTATCGAGTATCTTGGTGTTGTTTTAGATTGTAACATGGGAAAAATTTATATTCCTGAAAAGCGTGTATTTAAGATTCAAAAAAAAACTTTTTTCAAAATTGAGCATTATATGAACCAGAATCGCAGAATAAAGGTAAGACGCCTAGCAAGTTTAGTTGGACAAATCATATCTATGTCTGTTGTTATAGGAAGTGTAGCTCTGTTAATGACTAAATGTCTTAGTATTGACATTGTGTCTGCTCCAACATGGAACAGCATGATTTTAATTTCTGAGGAAGGTAAAAAACAGATAAGTTTCTGGAAATCGTCTTTAGATATGTTGAATAGAAGGGATATGAAAATTAAACCAAGTTCTAATCTGGTAGTATACACAGATGCAAGTGATACTGGTTATGGCGGATATTGCGTACGGACAGGTAAAACTGTTTCTCATGGTTTGTGGAAAGAATCTGAGAGAATTATGAGTTCCACATGGAGAGAATTGGCCGCGGTGGATAGAGTTCTTCGGTCATTTGTACAATTTCTCAAAGGTGAGAATATAAAATGGTTTACAGATAACGCAAATGTTGTTTCTATTGTTCAAAAAGGGAGTATGAAAAATAACTTACAAGATCTTGCAATGAACATTTTTCAAATTTGCTTAGAATATAAGATTGGCATTGAAATTGAATGGATACCAAGAGAACTCAATGAGCAAGCAGATTATTTGAGCAGAATTGTCGACTTTGATGATTGGGGTATCGTGAAAACTGTTTTTGATGACCTATCACGGGAATGGGGTCCATATGATATTGATTTATTTGCTTGTGATTACAATGCAAAAGTAGATACATTTTGTTCCAGGTATTGGAATCCTTTTACGTATGCAGTTGATGCATTTACTCTTAATTGGACAGGTTGGAATGCATGGATCGTACCGCCATTTTATCTTATTCCAAGAGTTTTGGAGAATTTGAATGAATGCAAAGGATATGGAACATTAGTAGTTCCGCTATGGGAATCATCAGCCTTTTGGCCAATTTTAATTTCTGAAGTTTACAGGTCACATATTGTAGATTGGAAGGATCTTCCAGTAGCAAAGGAGTTTTACACACGTGGTAAACTCGGGTCTGGTATTTTTGGTAAAGAAGATTTGAAGTTTAGAATGCTTGCATTTGTTTTTGATTTCAGAGTTTAATTTCAAAATTGTTTCCAGCTGTTTTAAATTCTTCAAAATAAACACATCTATTGATTTATTGGGAATTTTTTTTTTTTTTTTCCCCCCATAAATTTGTATGAGAAATATCAGGCAATTTGTGCTATGTTGTAATAAATATAAATTTTATCGTTATGGATTTTACTGAAGTTTCTTCCACCACGTTTGTGGTTTTGCCATTTGGCAAGTTTGATTTTTTATCAAACTGATATTTTCATTTCTGAAGAAAATGTGTTGAATATCTGAATTAAGCTGATATGTAGATATGAATGTATGTATTTTTATACATATCCGGTAGATAATTTCAAAGCGAAAAAATATTTATTGGTGTTCCTTTACAAATTTGTTTTTTCAGGTATTTGAAAGAGATTTGATTCAGTTGCCTTCAAAGTTGCGTGAAAAAGTGTATGCACTTCCTGGGATTATTCAAGCATCACGAGCGGATTCAACTATACACAAATATTGTAACAGTTTCCTGAGATTTAAGAAGTGGGCAAAAGAACAAGGAATCGAGGAAAGTGAATTATTTCCTTCAAAACCTTTACATGTATCTATTTATTTAGCATGCTTGATTCAACGGGCAAACTCTCCATCCCCTATTGTTGACGCATTCTATGGAATCAAATGGGCTCATGATCTTGTGGGATTCAATTCTCCGACTGAAAATCAGTTTGTTAAAAACATTATGGAAGGTGGGAAACGTATAGTGGCAAAACCTGTTCAAAAGAAAGAACCACTAACTGTTGAAAATTTACGTTGTATGTATTTGAAACTGTTTGAATGTAATAATCTTTATAATCAAAGAATTATTTGTATGGTCTTGTTGGCATTCGCTGGATTTTTACGTAGCAGCGAACTCATAAATATCAAGAGATCTGATATTCAATTTTTCCCTGATCATATTGAAATATTTATCGAGTCGAGTAAGACTGACATCTACAGAGATGGTACTAGAGTTGTTATAGCAAGAACATTTTCATATATGTGTCCTGTTTCTAATTTTGAATTGTATCTTCGTTTAGCTGGGATTCAAGACGATTCAGAGGAATTTGTATTTTGTGCTATTTCGAAATCGGGAAGTGGTTATCGGTTGCGTAATCGTGAAAAGCCCCTGTCTTACACCAGGGTTCGTGAATTATTCATCGAAGCATTTACAGGAATTGTAGATAACATCAAAGTTTATGGACTTCACAGTTTGCGGTCAGGTGGAGCGACTGCGTCGGTAGTGAGGGGAATTCCGGACAGGATATTCAAAAGACATGGACGTTGGCGTTCGGAATCTGCTAAGGATGGATATGTCCAGGATCCGCTTAGTGAACGTTTAAGTGTTTCCAAAAAACTTGGTTTATAATAGTTCTAATCATGTTGTTTATTGATTGTATTGTATCATTTTGTATTAATTTTTCTGAATACATATGAAGTTGGATTACGTTATTATATACTATATTAGTATAGCATTAGTTCCCCGTTCTTTATATTTATATAGCTGCAGCGTGTCGTTGCTAATTCCACACAGTGTGTTGTTATTTACTAGTATTATAGTATTCAGCTTTCATTTGGAAAGTAATGAATGGATTTAAAGGAGAAATATGATTTCTTTCGTTTGAGGGACGAATTAGACAGAAATCAATTTCTACTTGGTGTGATAATGAATTAATTGTCCGGAAATATAAGGTTTTCATTCGAATACCTGTTTGTGTCACCTAGTTCTTAAGAACCGGTTTATTAGCAAGGCTATATAAAGAATTGCTTAGGTGTTAAATACCAGTTTAGGACGACACGTACAGCGGAAAGTTTAAATTTTAAGAATTGTTTTATTAAAGTAAATAAATCATGTGATCCAACTTTATGTCATAATTATGTATTTGTACATTTAATATGCCAAATATTAAATAGCTGCAGCGTGTCGTTGCTAATTCCACACAGTGTGTTGTTATTTACTAGTATTATAGTATTCAGCTTTCATTTGGAAAGTAATGAATGGATTTAAAGGAGAACTGAATGTGGTGAAGCATGAATAGTGCTCTCGGTCTTACATAGGGGGTGTGTAGCGATGAGCGTACAACTGATATCGACAACTAATATGGCGGATCTAGTCGGAGATAAAAGGGAAATGCGTATTTATGAATTCAAATCATTTTAATGTTTTTTTAGTCTTTTGATTGTTTTGTCGTCTATAAAATTATAGACAGCAATCATGTGATGCAATTTATTCAATGCTGTTGCGTCATTCTACTCCAAGTCAAAACAAATCATGTAGTGATAATCGATAGAAATACATGTATTATTTATCAATTTCCCTTTTATATTCCACTACCGCCATATTATTTGTCGATTTCAATTGTTATGCTCATCACTACACACCTCCTATATAAGACCAAGAACACTATTCATGCTTCACCACATTTAGGTATTCCATTCACCCGATTCTGTTACAAGAGACAGAAAGATTTGTAGGAAAGCGTTTTGTAAAAAAAACAAACCCAGCCACTGCACTGGTAAGGAATATCCAATGAAAAATAAAATAAAACAGACTGAAACTGAAATCCAGGCACACATATTAAAAAACAGGCACGTAGTATCGGGGGGGGGGGAGCATAGGTGCCTGGCCCCCACACCCCACATTTTCTCGCAGAAAACATTTTTATTAAATTTACATATAAAAAAGTGAATTAACATGGAATTGCCCCCCCCCCTTTTTGGGAGTTTGTAAAAAATGTTACTGAAAAGAAGGAAATTAACAGTGAAATTGAAGTAATAGGTACACTACGCTCCCCCTCCTCCCAACGGAATGGGATTGGGATTTTCTTGAATTTAAGAAGTTATCCTTTTTAAAACTTTTGTTTTTGCTATTCAAGATTGCCCCCCCCCCCCACTTTAAAAAACGATGCTACGTGCCTGAAAAAATCCTCGATTATAGAAGAACGTTTCCCTGTTAAATCATCGTACATTCGCAAACCATACCCTGTAGTAGATCGTTCAGTAACAGCAAACAGAAATTAGAAGGGTTTTTTGTAGAAGCTGAGAAAAAAGAAAACACAGTTACTTTCTTAAATTTACTTCTGTTTATTAATTATGTTGGATGTTCTCCGGCGGGGGTCTAAAACATGATGTAGACGTTATGCACTCTGTACATGCATGAACGACACATGTGTTCGATGTGCACGCGAAGTAAGTAGTAAGTGCGGATACGTTAGCGAATCTTTAAAAAAATACCATCTTTTATTTTTATCCATTGTAGTTTTTTAAGGTGGCTCTATACACCCACAGTTTATTCCAATTTTCAATAGAAGACCACAAAACATATACTTATCAAATATTAAAATGATGATAGTGATACTGTAATGATTTTACTTCCGGATTGAAATGTATCATGTGTTTAATCAATCAGATGCCTCTATTTTTGACCAATCAGTGATAATCAGTATACCCAATAGAAATGATGCATGATTAGACCAATCAGTGAGAACTTGCAGGGTATATATACAGCCACCCTATCATTCTTAGTGAGTCTTCTGCCGGTGAACGACTCGAACGGTCTTCTGGTGAAACTCTTCGGTTAGAGTTCTACAGAGCAGGGATTTGAGCTGTGTCGGAAAGCAACAGAATTGTTAGCTAGACCACTCAGTTCTTAACCCTGCTTCTGTAACTTGTGTCTTGGTGACTTGATAGTGTCTTTGTGACTTCGATTGTGTCTTGGTGACTTTCGACTGGCCGTGTATTGGTGAATTGATAGTGGTTGTGTAGCACAGTGGTAGCAAACAGAATTGTTTGTTTAAGGTCTTTCGATTGTCGCATGACGTCATTGTGAGCATTCCGGAATATTTTACCGTTATCGGTTATAATATTAGTGTTATGTGATGTATGGTTTTACCAATATTTCTTGATTTATACTAGTGTTTAACACTTTTTAAGCTATGTGAAGTGATATGACACTAATGTTTAACAATTTATAGAGAGTAGAATGAGTTGAAATCGCTGAATTCAATGAAAAACTGATAAAACCGTACATAGGCAAACTTGACAGATACAACAATTCATAATTTTTTACCTGGCAAGGTAAACATTTCTTTGCAGATTTCGATAGGATATATAATGAATTACAAATGTACCAATTTTCAGTGAGTTTGAACCATTATTTCAAAAGTTATAGACTGTTTATGTTGTTAAACTGTACTTATTCATGGTTGGAAAATTGTATTAAAATGTACTGTAAATGTGACAGCTTTCATACTGGGAAGTTTAAATGGTCTTAAAATGTTAAAATACATAAAATAAAGGATTGTGATTAATTTCTTTAAAAAGATTGCTTTATTATATAGAAATCAGTAAAACAAAATGTGATGTTGGAATGGAGAGCAGTCGTCGCTATAATTGCCATGATAGTGTACCTGTGTTAGCTCCTACAGCATGAACAAAATATTTGCAACATACCAATATTTAAGTTTAGTTTGAATGTTTACATATTAATCTTCAAAATTAAACAAAAATTACACGGATTAAACCATAAAAACATCGAGGGTGGAGAAACCTTAAATCCACAGTCTACGGTTAGTTGATTAGAGGTTGATTTTGTATTTTGATTCTTTGTTAGTTGTTCTACAATCAAATAGCCAAGGTAGGCCCTAGGAAAATCTTATTATTACTGCGTGTTTTATTGGCAGTTGAAGGCTTCGTTGCATTTGTTGATTATTACTTGTTTCTTAGGAAGGAAACCTAAGCGAACTCACGAATTAATAGATGATTATTTTATTTGTAACTTGAAAAACCGTTACAATACTAAATACATGTAGGTATTTTAAAAGAATTTTTGAATGATTTTTCATGTTTTTGTAAAATAATTTTTATTCGGTTAATTATTAATAACAAATTGAAAGAAAATCATTTGTCAAATGATTGATATTTTCTTCAGACACATTAAAAAAAAATAACACTTCATAACATTCAAAAATATTTTATTGCAAATTTTTTAGTACTTCCCCAAAACATATAATTTTCATATCTTCTTACTCTGTTGACAAATAATTTGAAAAAGCGGCTTGATGTTATAAGAAAATGTATTTTAATATATATGACATAAAAAATTGAATGAAAATCATTACAAATAAACACAAAAAATTTAAAATGTTATGTGGTATGAAAGTTCCTCAAGTAAGTGTTATCTTTACTAAGTCCCAAGGCCCAACACCTTGGGGACTTATCAATTTCTGAGTCGAAGAAAATTTCCTAAATATTATTTTGGAATGATAATTACATACATATTTACATATTTCATTATAAGCGTTTATAAGTAAATATATTCGCTTTATATGGTGTGATAATGCACCGTTATGGTACGTATAGTATGATTTTTTTAAAAAATACAAATAATTTGTTTTAAACACAATAACATCAATATTTATTATATGTTTGCCATACCTTTACTACATGTATAACAGCGCTAATTATCGACATAATCGAAGTCACTGTCCATCTGCATCTTCCGCTAAGCCATTCAAATAATCCATGTAGAACATTAAAATGGGCGGGGTCACCACTTCTTTGACGCTTCTGGTTTTTTCCAATGTTCATTCGTTCTTGTATTTTTTTTAAATCGCGCCTTTAAAAAACGCTTTTAATACACCCCTGCGAATGTGTTCGGAATGTTTTCTTTATCGTTGCTAAATATGTAATAAATCCAGAGGTGCTCGAATGAAAGTTCACGAGACTTCGCCGAGATTTGTTCAGTTCCTGTTAAAATTCGAGCGGAAGTATAAGTGTTCGAATAATATTCTATATTATATAATAACTACTACTGGGGTATATATACCGGTCGAGAAAGTTACGGTCGGTTGCTTTCCGATCTGGCATTCAGGTAGCACGGACTTCTGAATGTATGAGCTACATGTTGTAGTAATAGGTATAAAAAGTAAATAAACGCTACAATCAATAATAAAATGAAAATAGGCATATTCATTGAAAGATATACAAGGTATTCGAACATTATGTTGTACAAATAGGGCTGCCTTACCTCGCGTGCACATCGAACACGTTGGTCGTTATACAGAGTGCATAATGTCTACATTATATTGCACATCATCAATCAAAGTAAAGAAGCGATAGTAAATCAAAGAAAATAACAACGAGTCGTTTTCTTTTTCTGGAGCCCATGCTGTCACTGCATCTATTACAGTGTGTGGTTTGTGCGATGATATATCAATACCACCCTGCGAATGTGTTCGGAATGTATTCTTTATCGTTGCTAAGTATGCAATAAATCCAGATCTAGAGGTGCTTGAATGAAAGTTTACGAGACTTCCCCGATATTTGTTCAGTTCCTGTGAAATTTCGATTGGAAGTATGAGTGTTCGGATAATATTCTCAAAATACGTAAGTGCTGATTATGAGCGGCGGAAAGGGTAAAAAGATGTTAATGCAAAACGAACAACTTATTTTTAAACACAAGCTAAATTACGAAACAGACCAGCTTAAAACAAAATCAAAGCCTCTTTTGCAATATCAATAGACACCGATGCAAAACCAACAGTCATCCACTGAATAAACGCTAGATGGCGTGCAAAGAGGTATCAGGAGAAATCGCATTCGTATCACGCTCGCCCTTTTCCGTAACCGATAAAAAGATTTCAAAGTTTAGTCAAGCATATAAAGCTTCAATTTTAAAATTTAAATATTCAGAATGGTTTTAAAATAATTTTTTTTGCATCTATGTCCTACGGAATGCAGCCCACTTGATTTGCTTTGAAAACAATTTGATCAATTTATATATCAGCCGTGCCCTTTAACGCCAAATACATATTAACAAATACTTTCTGTGTTTACTTGCAATATCTGATATAAAAATAAAATAATTTGAGTTATTGATTACAGAACATCAAACTTACTAATGCCTGACGTCATGTCAGGCATATCTAAGGTTTGAAAGTTGCATTCTCCTAAACAGTGCAGGCTGTGGGAGCAATCATTATCAAGATTTTTCAGTAAAAAGATAAACCTACGCATGTTTAATATGTCAGCATTTACATTTGCAATTGATAAAAAATGTTATATGGGATGTAATAAGCAACAATGAGCAAGAGTTTTCAAGTAAAAGGGAAGTTTGCCATGCACGTGTGTAATCCTAAATTTAAAAAAAGATTAGCCATGTTTGAACGGTGGAAAGGGGGGATGTCATCGCAACAAGTTGTTACCTATTGTCAATTACGGTAGAATGTAAGTAATGATTAGTGTTGGATTATCATTTACTGATTTATTAACAGTTTGTATTAAAATAAATAAATATTCATATAGCTGGAATATTTACTGGAGGAACTAAATCGCCGAAGCGGGGTGTGGCCCGATTTTCGATCAATTTCATTCATCTTGAAAAGGGTATAACTCGCGTGTCTTACTAACTGTATCGTTTGTGCTTACATATATAAACAAAGTTATACATGTATATACATGTAGGCGTCTCCGAAAAATTAAATTTAAGTTGCTTATTATCCAAAAATAACCCTGGAAATAAATAAATAAAATGTGTTGGTCGTGGTAAAAGTGGGTGGGTGAGTTGGTTGATACTAAGCATATTAATTGTTGCAACAGCAGAAAAAAACCATTTGTCATATATATTTCTAGAACTTATTTTACCCATAAATTAATGAAGATAAACTTTAAACTCAATAAACGTCTTAATTTAATGATTGGCTATGTACAAGTACCCAGATTCTAGGAAATAGACTATAACCATGAGACATAAATTTCTTTTAGTTTAAATGTAAAAACATAAGTGTTGTTTGGTGGGTCCGAGCCGACGAGATTTTGGTTGTTGTGCCGTCGTATTTTCCACTCGGCCACTCACGTTGTATTATTTTGGGTATTTAAATGTTTCAGTCGTGTGTGTTATATTAAAAGTACTATATCGTGTATCGTAGTGATTAATGGGTACTTGGGTTCTAGGGTATTTAAATCCAGGAATCGGTCATAGTAATCATTCGACATTAGTTAGCCACACGACTGACAAGTTACTAAGTTACTCTTTTTATCATTATAAAATAGAGTTTTTATTTTCAGATGAATAAGCGTTGGGAATAAATTTCAGTCTTCTACGTCTTCTAAAGGTTTTTGATGTACAGGAGATGGCCGCACATCCCCCTTAACATTTGAGAAGAAAAATGTAAACATTTCTTGAACTGGCTTTTTTCTGTCCAAAACTTACTAAAACCGTTGTAAAAAGATACAAAAGCAATAAATATGACGTTCAGCATGTTGTTTTGTATGCAAATTACGCATACAATGACAGAACAATGCATTTTTAAATCACTTAGAACTGCACATCTATATACTTAAATTTAAGATTTAAAAATCTGAAAAAAATCTTAAAGGAGGTCATTAGTGTCCACTCTACATTCATTTGTTGAGAAAAAGGTCAAATCTTGCTTATTTAAGTTGTAACTTTGTCTCAAAAGAGGGTACCCTATTCTTAAAATGAGTCTCAAAAACCACCAATGTGCACAATATATTTTTGTCTGTGTCTATGGAGGTACATTGAAGTTATATTTTCATTGAAAAATATATGTACATGTATATTTTTTATTTAAGGCAATTAATTTTTTGGACCCCTATCTTACTTCTAAAAAGAATTTAATTTAATTTATACTTATAGAACGAAAACAAAACAATTGGAACTGGTATAGAGATGTCTCTCACATTTAGCCCGGATTGTTTTGAATTGACATTTATTTTTATCGATGAAAATATAACGTTAATGTGTCTCCATAGACACGGGAGTTCTAAGTATCGCCTGGAATGTTCTTGTTCTAAAAATAGATCCCATGCCGACTGATAAAAATAGGGTACCCTATTTTGAGGCAAAGTTTCTACATTAATGTGCAAAATTCAACCTTTTTCTCAACAAATGGTTGTAGAGAGGACAACCAATTAACCCCTCTGTTACTTTTTCATATTTTTAAATATAAGTCTGCAGCTGCGCAGTTCTACAACTGTTCTAAGTGATTAAAGAAGCATTGCTCTGTTTTGCATACAAAACATTGAAAACAACATGTAGAACCTCAATTTTATTGCTTTTTCATCTTCAGACAACAGTGTTGGCCAGTTTCGTGCAGAAACAAGCCAGTTCCAGAAATGTTTACATTTTTATACTCAAATGTACAAGATGGATGCCCCTTTACTCTATGGAAGTTGACCTGCCCTCCTAAGGACTTATGTGCAATTTGTGGTATGATAAATGGCTAACTACGTCTATCCTTTATTATGTGTTCGTTTTATTTTATTAGAATATGAAATGATTTATGTTCGGCTGAGCGAAGCATACCACTTCGAAGTTTGGAGTCATGAATACGGTATTTGCGGCATCTTGACTTTATGGATTATGGATTTTATGGATTAAGCAACATGGGCACAGCACCCGACGGTTCTAGCAGCTACTTTGCATTCGCAATACCAGCCAGATATAGGACCACTCTCTGTTTGACCCTTTTCAATCCAACAATTGTATTTTTATGAATATACATGTCGAGCTTGTATTTTAACATGTATAAGGTTTAAAAGATTATCATTCTGATTCACAAAAATCTCGTAACTACCTTGTACGCTAACATGTTCATTTTTATAATTAACTGCCTGTTATATCTCTTTAGTATTGTTCTGATAGGACAGGGAAGTGTATTTTGACATTTGATGCTTCTGCATCAAGCTTTACCCAATTTTTTTTCTTTGTAATTTTAATGTTTGACACCTTTTCCATAACATGATTTGGTTTAGATTTCATTAATAGCATTTGTTGGGCAAGCTGTTCATCTTGTGGTTTATCAGAAACAAGAGATAGTCTATAAGCATTTGTTAAGGCTGCAGCAATTTTGGTAGAGAGGTTTAGCAAACCAACGTGTAAGCGTACGTGTACGTGTAGAAAGGAAAATATGTGCATTGCGTCATCAGTTTTTGTAATGACGAATTCCTACACGTATGTACCCAAATGAACATACGGGTAAATTGCATAGTACCCGTAAGGTCCAACTTGTAGCTTCTGTTTCCCTGGTGGCCATTTATTTTAACAAATGTGTTTATTTTTCTTAAGCATGAATATCTAATGCAAATACTAATATCAACAAACATAAATTTTCATTAAAACTTAAAAAGTTATTCGAGTTTTAGTACACGAATCACTTCCTCCAAAACGGCTCTGTTACAGTATATTTTATTCATATGTGATAAATAAAAATATACATGTATAAAACAATGATGTTCAGTTGAATTAATACAGGCAATTCCCATTTTTTGACTGTGACTAAACATTTTAAGATTAGTAAGAGAGAATACCTAAAATGACATTTAAAACGTTTACACGTACAGGTACACGTTACAGCTGCTAAACAAGAAAAGTTATGTGAACTGGTACACGTAGTTCTAACTTGTAACCTACACGTACAAGTACGCGTACCCGTTGGTATGCTAAACCTCTCTACTATCCGATGAATGGTAGTTGTGTATTAGCAACAACATTGGAGACAAATTTCCAACGTTTTAATCTACTGTTAGCAGACTCTACCACCCACCCTGCGAAGTTTTATGACAAGCCTTGATCTATTGGCTTCTTCTGTGGTATGCCGATTCATCGTTTTGTTCAGAAATGCTGGCATCTCACACTGAAAACCGAAGTCTGTAATTGTTTCAACTATATCGCTATATATATTCGATATATAAAGAAACCCTTGGTCAAGAATAAATATGTCATCTTCATTTAGCCAATCGAGAATTCCTTCCGCATTAGATATTAACATACATTTATTATTCAAAATGTGGGCATCGCTATTTTTGCAATCTGCAAAAAATGGCCCCATAACACTCGCTATATTACCATCAGTACTGGTGATCATCATAGGTTTTATGAGAAGACGACCTTTGTGCATGGAGAAACATCTCCGCTGTTGAGCATAGGAACTACTTTGCTCTGTGTATTTGTAGGTGCCGTCCATAACTAGAATGGCTGTATCTTCTATCCAGCCAAAAAAAAGTTCTTTCGCAAAAACAGTAGTGTGATTTTCGATGGTTTGGGAACGTGCGATATTGGGAAACGCTAGATATATAGGTACAAAATCTTAAAGAAAAGCTTTCCTAGCTGAAGCAACAATGTGAGAAACTTGTATTTCAGTAAAACCGAACGAAGTTGCAAGAACAGAATGAGACAACCATGTACGTTATTTTGTAAGTAAAAGACCAGTGCCTCTCGAGTAGATAGAACTGTAGCTGGGGGAAAAGACGAAAGACGACTAACCAAATCTATAAACTGATCATACGAAAGACCCGTTAGATGGTAATAATCTTCGTTGCAAACGTTTATAGTCTTTCTAATATCAAGTTTCTTAGAGAAACCTTGCAATACCCTTTCCCTCACTTCACTAAGTAAATCTGTGATTTCATTTTGATTGACTTCTAAGGAAACTTATCTAAGTTTAGACGAGTCAATGTCTTGCCCCACTCGCAAGTGGTCGCTCTCAAATGAGAAACACAACACTTGACCCCATCTGGAACTAAAACACCTTGCTGTATGAAAATGTCCGCACGTGCTGAACGTGGAATTCTCACAAACCCTTTGACTCATTGCGACAAATAATGCAATTCGACTTAGTTTTTCCAACAGAAATAACATTATGTAGAAGGATTTTTACGAGGCGTTCGAACACTATCATCATTCACTGCACATTCAACTGAATATTTTTTTTCCGTATTAAGAGCTGCATCCTTTGTATAAGGTGTAAGACGTTTGGCTCACAAAGTCCCCCCGTCTGCTACTTATAATTGACCAAACAAGTCCGAGTGAAAGTTTTCACAAGTTTATTCGTCGTGACGTATAGTGGTACAAGGTTAGCTTTTTAAAAAGCTAAGAAAGTCAGCCAGCGGAATATTAATTTTTAGGTCAAAAGTGAATACACAATCTATTAAAATACAAGATAAATAGTTTCCGGAACAATAATAATATGCGGGTACACATTTAGTTTGCACCCTTATTTTTGTGGCTTTACATGTATAGGTGAGGAGATTAGCGTGTAGCGGTGTACATGCAATGTATGACTGCACAC
Source organism: Magallana ariakensis (assembly GCA_020458035.1). Taxonomy (NCBI): domain Eukaryota; kingdom Metazoa; phylum Mollusca; class Bivalvia; order Ostreida; family Ostreidae; genus Magallana; species Magallana ariakensis. Next base: position 10,981,841 of record CM035816.1, on the reverse strand, counting down.
CTACTTAATTCTTAAAGTTGTATAACTTTGCAAACATACATGTAGCTCTCTGAATTACATGGTCTCGTCGCAAACCACTACCAATATATTTACTTTCCAATCACACTAAGAGAGTCGGAAAGATATACGCGGACTCCGGACTGTGGCTGTAGACGATTCCCATTGACAGTCTTCCAATACATCGATGCGCAGTTTGACCTAGAAACTGACCAGTTTCATAACTTCTTCGAATTTCTCTAACACGAACTGTCTAATTCCTTCCCACATTTCCAATTTACGCAAGCGCAATTGACGTTTCATCCTAACTTACATCGATGCGCAGTTTGACCTAGAAACTGTCCAGTTTCATAACTTCTTCGAATTTTCTAACACGAACTGTCTAATTCCTTCCCACAATTCCAATTTACGCAAGCGCAATTGAAGTTTCATCCTAACTTAATTAGTCAGCCCGCGGGCTGACTAATAACATCAAGTATCAAATTAAAATCTTATAACGTGTCGTATAGTGGTTCTCATTCAGTTCTCATTCAGTTCTACTTTCTAACAAAATGAAATGAGTATATATACCCTTTCGACTATAACGGACAGTTTCACTTAGTCATGGCCACCTGTGCTGATCATGAGTGTAGATTCAGTGATTAAATTCGAAAGCAGTATTTTAGTTCCAAATACAGTATCAAAACTGTTAAACTGTCCATCACAGCGTCGAGGGATGCGGGCCTACAGTCTCCCGCATCGGTAAATAGCATGAGTTAAAACATGAGTATATGTCAAAGGTCGACAGAAAACATGTAATTCGTGACAAGCATACACAGCAAAACATCTATAGAGTCTGAAATTATGGTAAATATAGTACTCGTCCCAGTCCTGGACCTATGAGATCATACTTCTGCGCAATTATATTCAAACTGTACTTTGCAAAGGACATTTTCAAAATAATGATTAATAGGTTAAATTCATAATAATTGCATAATCGCTTACATGTTCATATTAATAGCTACTATCAAGGTCACCGCATAGTCATCTGTTTACACAGGGGACGTACCTGATGCCAGAATGGCAAGGGGACGTAAAACTCCATCTGACCCACCCCATTTTTTTTCTAATCTATAAACCTTCCTCCTGCATTTTTGGCATACGTTCTTTGCAAAGAAAGAACTGCATCTACTTTGCAGTACTTCTCCCACAATTGTACCATTTCCTATAGATATTCTGGAAAGGCAAACGCAACAGCTACTATCAAGGTCACCGCATAGTCATCTGTTTACACAGGGGACGTACCTGATGCCAGAATGGCAAGGGGACGTAAAACTCTATCTGACCCACCCCATTTTTTTTCTAATCTATAAACCTTCCTCCTGCATTTTTGGCATACGTTCTTTGCAAAGAACGAACTGCATCTACTTTGCAGTACTTCTCCCACAATTGTACCATTTCCTATAGATATTCTGGAAAGGCAAACGCAACAGTTTTTGCTCGGCGTGGGTTTTTTTACGTGGCACCTGTCTCGAGTAACACAGAGTGAATGATTCTTGTCCTCAAACAAAGCGTGCTTACACTATTCTAGGTATAGTTACGGTTGATTGCTTTCAGTTCAGTACATACTTTTTCATAAATGTCTTCAATTTGAAAAGCAAACGTGCATTAAAGGAAGAAAATCGGAGTAAAATACAAAATACACGATCCTGTATAAAAAAAAAAATAAAAAGGTGTATATACAAACCGATAGTTTAAAAAAAAGAAAAAAAACATGCCCCCAGGTGGAATCGAACCAGGATACAAACAAAAACCCCTTTAGAATTCGCGGTAAGTGACAGCGTAAAAACCAACTGAGCTATCCAAACCTTACAGGTGTAACACGTATATATAAACCGCTATAATACAAATAAGTTTTTAAAAATTTTGAAGGTATTTTGCAAATTTTGACCTCAGGGCAGGGGTGCCCCTAAAAAATCTTAATTTTTCCTTTGATCAAAACCTATCAAGATATCTTAGTTTTTTAAGGGGCAGGTCTCTGCCTTGATGGTTTATATGCCAAAATTCATGCAGAAATATATCGTTTTTCTGCAAAAATGATGTTTAGCAAACATTGAAGGTTAATTTAAGAAATAAAAGCACAGTATGCTTGGTTCTAAATGAAAATTCGAAAAATTTAAAAATATGTACAGTAGAAAATATCAAATGAACTTTGATTTTAAAAAGTGATTTTTTTTTCGGGAAATCGATCTCCCCTATAGATCAATTCTTTTGTTCTATACAAGTGATCCTTTCATATTATAATACCTACAAAATGAACATCTAGTATGCTTAAAGAGACACTACAGCTACTTTTCCTCATCTTTATTTCTTTTTTTTTAAACACAGTTCAATAAAAGAATAGAAGTTAGTCATGTACTGAAAGTACGAATCTTTTTACTGCAACAATAAGCTCGCGATTGCATGTTAAAGATGATCCGAAATTCTAAATTTATATCATATTGACTCGAACTTTAAAATGTTATTTACATCACGTGGTTTTGAATGACAGCAGTTGTCAATGGTATATTGAAAATAGTTTTTAAAAAATTCAAGCACAGGATCATGCACATGACAAACAAAGCGTCTTAACTCAATATTAATAAATTTTTACACTTGTTACGACCTCAGAGCGTTATTTTAAATGAGGCACCTGACGAAGGATGGAAATGCTAGGCAGATCTACATGTAGATGTTTCTTATAATAAAATAATGTATTGACGACACAAGGAGATTTATTATTTTTTTTCTCTTATAAGATAAATAGTTCGCACTTGTGTTTTGTCTCCCTCTCTTTTGATCAATTTCTTACCAAATCTGTCGAAATTCGTGGTCTTTTTAAATATCCTCCTGCTGAAAACCACACTGAAATGTTTACAATCGATGCGCATGCGGTGTTGAACGAAAGGCTTGGTTAGCAATATGTACTGTATAGGCCATGATTGTTAATTTTGTTAATTTTAGCAATAAATTGAGAATTTTTAGATTTTACAAAGCGTTATTTTTGCAAAGTTCATACATTTAACTTAGCAACAAAATTCATTTAATGAAAAAATGACAATAACAAACCGTCAACCATCTCAAAAATCCATAAAACGAAATACAAATTCAAAGCAGAGCAACACGGACCTCCAAGATAGAGGTAGGATCAGGTGCCATGGAGGAGTGAGCATCCTCTGCTGACCGGTCACACCCGCCGTGTGCTCTTTGTCGTAATCGGGAAAATAAAAACCGCAAAAGTCCGTAGACAATTAGGTAATTAATTATGGTCTAACAATTAGTATGAAAAACGTCAGTCAGCATGCGACTCAGTGGAAGATTGTATTTGCTGACAAGGTCGTCGTATCGACCATAGAACTTACGAAAGGATGACTTTAAACGAGACTGTTGATAGTCCTGTTTTATCAACTTGTTTGTCAGTAGCTTGCCTCGTCTTAAAAACTGTTCATACGAAGAGCATGCCCTTGCGTATCAAATTAACTGAGAGACAAAAACACCATATGCAGGTGATGAAGGTATATTGCTACATAAGTAGGGAAAGTTGACTATAGAAAAATTGAAGTCATCGCGTTTATCATAAAGTTTTGTTGTTAGGTTACCATCAATGTCCATTTCCAGTAAAATATCCAAATATGAAACAGATGACGCTGACTCTGTGGTATCTTTTATTTCAAGTTCACTGGGATATATCGAGTCGACGTAAGTATGGAAATAACAAATGTTAATTGATAATACGTCGTCGATATACCTAAATGTTGAGTTGAAGGCCACAGCGAGTGATTTATTTTTTTTCACATACAAGTTTTTGAATAAATTCTGCTTCATGAGAATACAAAAATAGGTCTGCTAACAATGGGGCACAATTGGTACCCATGGGAATTCCAACAGATTGTTGGAAGACTTGATTTCCAAAAACTACATAGATGTTGTCTATCAGAAATTCAAGCATCTTTTTAATGTCAACTTCAGAGTACTTGTGTGTGCAATCAGAATGGTTTTTAACAAAATAGTTTTTTAGATTTCCAATGACGAGGTAAGCATTTTTACGACTTCCATTTTTATTGAAGAAACAACTGTCGATGATATCAAAAAGTCTGGATTTTAATTTGTCGTGTGGAATGGTTGTATAAAGCGTTGAAAAATTTAAGTTAGGCCATTGCAAGTTTTTCCTTTGTTTAGCGTCCACCCAAAACTCAAAAACCTATCTTTCTATCAGGAAAAAACCCACAAACCTTAGAAAAAACCCACAACTTTAAAGGTTCAGCAAAATAAAATTTATTAAATATTTTCAGGTATTTTCTTCATTTTGTAACAAAAAAGAATTTTAAGATTTCTTAAAGGGGCATGGTCACGATTTTGGTCAAATTCTAGTTTTATGTTTTTATTATTTACAATGCTTTAGAAATGCATTTCTAATGATCAAATAAAATTTGAGAGTCATTCGTAAAGTTATAAGCAAGATACAGGGCTCACAATTCTTTGTCATGTAAACAAGGCTCGTGCCCTGTTTTTGTTTACATAGGTTCAATATACCAGTAAAAAATCTTTCCAGCTTATTTGTCTATCTTTTTATTTATTTTAAGCACAGATAAACAGTTCCTAACGTTTAACACATTCGTTTTAGGTTTAAAACTGAATTTTTTACTTCAACGTTCAAAATGTAAACAAACGCTTTGTTTACATACCGAAGAATTTCAAGCTCTGTTACCCGCTTATAACTCAACAAATGACATTCAAATTTTGGTTTCCTATTAAAAATGCCTTTCTGAAGCATTGTAAATATTAAAATCGGAAAAATAATTTTTGACCAAAATCGTGACCATGCCCCTTTAAAATGCTTTATGTATATTGATAATGTTGCTATCTAGTTTGTAAGAGTTATTTCTCTTGCACCGCAATACCAAATTCCTGGCATCTTCATATATGGTTACGATATTGATCTCGCAGTGTGTAACTAATGGGATAATTTCGCAGGAAAATTGTGGTGCGTCGTTTCGTTAGCGTGGGTAATCACTTTTTCACTGGACGCCGGTCAGTTTACAGTCCTTGGACATTTTAAAAGCGTTTTAACCACCTCCACCCCTCCACCTTCCTTCAAAATGTATTTTGTATGTGTTTTGCTTTATTTGAGATCTTTGTCGGTTTCAGACCACAAGGATTGTTTTGTTTTTTTTACAAATTATGTAATCAATTACATTAATTTTATGAGTTATTGAATTATCATTATTTTGGTTGTGAAATAATTTTGGGCAGAAAGGATCAAATATTCATAATTTGATATTAATATTATAAAAGGTGATTATTACATAATCATCTATTGTCCTCTGGTTTTATTTGTAATTTTATTTGGGATAAAAATAAAGTCACAATAGTGGCAGAGTGCAACATACATCTTTTGTTTCTTGTACTTTATACAGACGGAGGACTCATGTGGTTAATATTGATGATAGTGATTTTATAATCGTTAATTTGGAACATTATCAGTTATGGATAAATACAAAAATAACAAATAACCACTATAGTTTCCATTTTGAATGTTGTTATAATTAATATTTAATTTCAGACCAATTTAACAAGAATAGAATTCCTGGGTCCCCCGCCGTTCAAGCAGTATACTAGTATACTGTACTGTGGAATCATTAAATTTCGTGGGGGCCAATTTTCGTGGATTGCTTAAATTTTACAGGTTCGTGGGGACGTAATTTCGTGTCGTAACCAAGGTATTAGTGGTATAAACATTTGGTATAAATTTCATGTAAATCCATCAAAATTTGTAGGCATGAGAGCGCTTACAAGGTCAATTTTTGGATAAAACGGAGTCATTATTGTGGTCAAAGTCCCATAACTCCAGCAAAAAGTATCGACCAATGCTGATTTTCGAACTTGACCAAGGTAATAGGTGTATAAACATTTGGTATAAATTTAATGAAAATCCGTCAAAATTTGTAGGCATGAGAGCGCTTACAAGGTCAATTTTTGGATAAAACGGAGTCATTATTGTGGTCAGAGTCCCATAACTCCAGCAAAAAGTATCGACCAATGCTGATTTTCGAACTTGACCAAGGTAATAGGTGTATAAACATTTGGTATAAATGTAATGAAAATCTGTCAAAATTTGTAGGCATGAGAGCGCTGACAAAAAAGTGTGACGGACGGACGCACGGACACACGGACGGACGCCCGGCATTTCTATGTCCCCGCTCCGCGTTGCGGCGGGGGACAAAAAGTGATCCCGAGTCCGACATATGAAAAAGCGATCTAATTTTATGAACAACCATTGTGGGTTTTTTAAATTTATTTTTACATCTCAAAACCAATCCGACGCTAAACATTGAAAAAACTTGGAATGGCCTTACGGGAAAACTGTCATTTTATAGTATTTGCGCAAACTGAGCCATCTAATTTTGTACATTAGATGGCCAAATGTAACATTTCTTGAACTGGCTTATTTCTGCCCAAAAATTGACCAACATTGTTTTCAAAAGATAAAAAAGCAATAAAAATGATCTATTTCATGTTGTGTATGCAAATTACGCATACTAGAACAGAACAATTCCTTCAGCAATCACTTAAAACTGCGCAGCAGCAGACTTAAATTGAAGATTTGAAAATCCGAAAAATCTGAAAGGAGGTCATTGGTGTCCACTCTATAACCATTTGTTGAAAAAAAAGGTTGAAGCTTGCCCATTTAAGTTGTAGCTTTGTCTCAATTTAGGGTACTCTACACTATGTCTCTACACCAGCACATCATAAAAGTATCGCATATTTTTAAGTTGTAAATTGATATAATTCATAATGCATACGCATTATTGAAAAATGCAACAGAAATGAATGCTTCAATAAAGTTTAACGACGAAGTGTTTTAAGTAATATTCGTAAAAGTGGAAGAATAAAAGTGTCTAAACACGCAATTAGATAACACACTTCGTCGGCACAAAATAATAAATTTAGATAACATCCTAAAATCTTTGATATATGAAAAAGGTATAAAAATTTACCTGGACATGGCGCCGCAAAGATTTTTTCTTCAAGACCTTCCAGCTCATCAAAAGTGTTTACAGCAAACGCGTTTGTGCTTGCAGGTTTGCTGGCTATTGCATTCAACTCCCTCAAGTCCATGAGGGCGATTCCAATGGCGTATATATGGATACCCTTTTCTCTCGCTGTTTCAGCCTCAAGAATGGTCCTTTGATAGTTGATATTGGATGTACCGTCTGTCATAATGATGCAGATATTTTGAACTCCAGGTCTGTCACCGTTAGCTTCATTAAACAACTCTTCATGCATTTTTTTGAGACCATCTGCAGTATTTGTACTTCCGTATCTCCATGGTATTGCATTAACAGCACTGAACACGTCCGCCTTCGTGTTATATGAGTTGAGTTTGAATTCAACCGTGGGTAGAGTGCTGTATGACAAGAGACCTACTCGAACGTCTCCATTGTCAATGTTTGTACCATGAAGAAACTTTGTTACGAAACCTTTCATTTTGTCGTTGTTATCATTTCCTACGCTGGTTGAAGAATCCAACACGAATACCAAATCAACTTTGGAAAAACACTGATCTAGAGATTAAACAAAAAAGTAATTGCTACTTTTAAATTGACTTGCACAATACTTAAAATATTCTCTTTTAGTATTTTCATATTAATTATCTACATTCTTGTGTATACCTCACAGACAATAAATATTGAATAATTTGAGACCAGTATTCCCTTTACAGGAATGATTGGCATGTGATGTCAGCATGAAATGGTTTTATGTTATGCCAAAAGTACAACAAAGATTAAATAAGACAAACTGCATTGGGTTTTTTTTTTTTTTTTTTTTTTTGCTTTCCAAAAAAGCAAGGAAGTAACTAAATTTACGTTTATACTCTGTCCTAAGATATCCTGGATTCATATTTTGCTTAATTAATTAATATTTATAAATACCTCAGGGTTCAAACGATGTTCATTCAAAAGTATGAAAATTTTTCAAGACTACCCCCGTTAGCTTATCTGGATTCAATACACGGCTAAAAAATGTGATGTCTACGGGGATTTTGTATTGCAGTAAGCCCGGATGATAACGTTGAAAAATTGCGCGAGGTATTCCGAGTACTTTCGAATGGAGAAAAGACGTAAACATTCCCCATTATAAGAAATCTGTTTCCGTTCCTGGGAATTTTTTCGAGTAAAAAATGATAATGTGTCAATGAAGATATCTTGGAAATTTCCCCTTTCATCGATTTCAATTGCATTTCTTTCACAGGTATGTGTATTTTTAGTAAAAATCATCCAATTGTCCTGCATAAATATCTAGGGACAGACTATAGTAGGGGAAGTGTACTTCGGAACGAAATTCTTACGCCTGTAAAGTGCAAATGTATAAGTGTTTAAATCTCAAACCAAACACATCAAAATATTGTTCCATAGTTATAACACTATTAATTAAAGATTTACATGAAACTTTCACTGCATAATTAACAAAGTGAACGAAGCGTAACGTGTGCGCAAATAGTGAAGTTTGCAGGATGCCTCACACGGACACAACTGTGATCGGGCAAATCTTTTAAGCCGATCACAAAAATGTGCTGCAAAATGTGCTGCATAAATATGTATGCATATTAAAAACAATTATGCAATGATTATGGAACTGAAAACGAGATTACAAACAGTAACTGAGAGCGTTAGTTCTTTGCAGGAGCAAGTAGATATAATTCAGAGGGAATCATACGGGGAAATGTTCAACAGGACAAACGGTGTTCTTGAAGATATTAAGGTAGAGGTACGGAATCATTCACGCACCTTGTCAGATTTCAGGAAACACAGAGAGACAGAAGACGAAGATCATTTTGCAGGTATCTACACATTTAAAAATTTTTTTTTACAAAATATTTTATTTCAAAAGGAAAATTGAATACCTTTGCATGAAAGACGGTTTCAATCGTTTACTAAGCCCAACATATATTGATTGGGAAATTTAGACATTGACCGGTTCGAAAAAAAAACCCTAAGTGCCTTCATCTTTTCGACGTGTGTATGTGTGGTTTTTGTTTCTTTTGTAAAATAAAGGGCATAAAGAATCGTAAAAATATATGTTACATTATAGAAAGGAGGCCGAAATTAACATAATATACTCTGTTAAATTATGATAACAATGATACTTACGGCAATGGAAAATTTTGAAGTCATCTAAAGCGATATCTGATTCAAAGCTGCTACCCCTTCTTCCAGTTAATTTTACCTTAAAAAATATAATTATTTTAATGGATTTTCCATTCATTCCACAGCCTACTAACGATGATGTGTTTACACAGTTGTATGAAAATCAATTCAATATTTACTCAGACACTACATTGACTTGCAGCAGAATTTTAAACACTTCTTCATTTTATACAGGTCATAAAGGAAGTCAATGTAGTGTCTAAGTAAATATTGAATTGATTTCATGCAACTGAAAATTGACAACTATAAGGCCCATTGGATTTTGTTGGTGGTTGTGCTACTGCACAGAATCCTTATAGTTGTCAATTATAGTACAGAACTATTCCATTATTGGTATATTGCATTTGAGCAACGTTAATCACTGTGCCGGATAATTATGCCAGTGCCACGGTGGCATTTTTGCACCCGCTTAAGATGCAGGTTTAGAAAAATATACCAAATGATAGACCATTGTCTAGAGAGTTTATAACCACTTTTGTTTTTAGTGTGTTTCACCTAACAGTTGAGATATTTACCTTTAAAAATAAATATCCCATAGGAAAATGATAATTCCCATAGGAGAAATTATTCTTCTACAGGAAATGTTGATAATCCTATTGGATATTCTAAAAATCCTATAGGAATTATATTTCCTATAGGAGAATGGAATTTCCTGTAGGAATTTGCTTCAGACAGGTAGTTTTCCTATAGGAAATTAAGATTTTCTATCGGATTTTATCAAAACTTATAGGAAATGAAATTCCTATCGGAAGTTTTTGTATTCCGATAGAGAATTTCAAATTTCCTATATATAGGAATATTGTTTTTCCTATGGGAAAATTTATTTTCCTGTAGGAATTTATTTTGAAAGGTAAATATCTCACCTGACAGGTGAGATACAATGATAACAAAGGTGGTTGTAAACTCTTTAAGCAATGGTCTACCATATGGCATATTTGAAATTTTCGATATATGCTGCTTAGACGGGTGCACAAATGCCACCTTGGCACTGGCATAATTATTCGGCACAGTGTTGTTACAGTGTTTTTAAATAAATACTGTATTTTTGTATGAAGAAATTTTTAATATAATGATATGACTGGAGTTTAACATTTTTTAAAAACTTTGGCTGAAACAATAGGTTAGGTCGTTTTCAAACATGTAGTTAAGGAAGATACTGTTTATATCTATACTACTATATTAAAATAATAGACTCGATTTTTTGGTCTTTAATTCCGATAAATCAGAAGAGTACTGTCTTTTGTTTTATATATTTTAAACATCATTGATACTTAAAGATTACCAATTTGATTTTATTTTTTCTCAATCAAGCTTCGCTAATTAATAATTGCTAAAAAAATTCCGGAAATCATCTGGATTTTTTTTATTTTACAATCTTGCGCATGCGCATTGCATTTACGCTAAATCACGGGAGGCTTTTTAGTTTATGTTTCCACAGTAGCCTATCACATTTGCATGGATAAACTCAGAAACGATAAAACAAATACGTGTAAATTTTCATTGGAAATTTGTTATATATTTTGTTCATCAAAGAAAATACAGGAGATAACTCTAACACATTTCATTTACTATGAAAAGTCACGGGAGTTCTGAATGTCAACATGGTGTGTTAATTTGAAGCGAGTAAAAAACGTTGGTGAAAAAGTGTTTAATTCTTCAATAATGTGAATTAAATTTTTAGATGAAAGGAATTTACAGCCTCAAAATTGTTTGTTTTAAACAATTTGACTTATTTTCAATGCAACTTCATTAATTTTGTCCAAAATCGTTTCAGAGCGATTCTGCAATTTTCTGCTACATTACGGGTATATGGGAGGCATTTTACCTGTGGTGAAGGCCTGTCTCGAAATACAGTTAGATTATTCTAACTAAGCAGAGTGTAGTGAAATTAATAGCATTATTGTAGGCTTAAAGCTTGGTTATGTAAATGTCAACAATACGGCGTGTCGATGTATCTATTTCGTATATGTCCGATATCATATGCAATGTCAACCCGTGCACGCACGGGTCAAAGTCTAGTTTAACTTAATATGGAACGGTGTTTGAAGTTAAACTATCAAATAAGGCAAAGGTAAACTAAAGTAACAATATCATTGTACATTACAAATAAGTACTGCTTTTGAGTCTATAAAGGGATCTCGATCAAGGTTTAAAAATATGGTGACTTAGTTGTTTAAGTGTTAAGGTACATATATGTTTTGTTTTTTCTGAGACTTATCGGACGATTTTCGAGGGCTATTTTAATTGGGAAAATTTCATCAACGTCAGTTTCGGAAAAATTGAAAATATCTTAAATATGTTTTCAGGGATAACCCATTTTACACTTTAGCATGCATTTTGATTTTGACGGGCAAAAAGACTGAAATATGAGAAAACTTAATTTGAATTTAGTAAGTATGCATTGAATAAATGTCGAATGACATATCTGTTTGAAAAAATATTCATATAGTTTGAATTCCGAAAACTGTCTCATATTTTTCATAAGAAAATATCGTACTTAAAACAGCCTTTAAATTCATTTGTTGATTTACCTGAAACAATTCGAATTTGAAGATCATCAGTAAGGCAACAGTAAGATATTTATTGTGATGTCGGTTTGATGCTTTGCTCACTAATAGCTGACTATTAAACGTATTTTTTAGCTTACCAGAACAAAGGAATGAAGTCACATCAGTGTTTTAAAGTGCATTTATTAAAATGATAAAATGCTTTCTTTGGTGATTCATGCGGGATATGAAGGTGGGGACAATAAAGAACAAATACACAACCAGCGTTAGCGGGTTATGTAATTTTTTTCTGCAATGACCGCTACCTTCATAACCCGCATTAATCATTTTATTGTTTATATTTACATCTTTCTTTTAGGAAATTATTATTAAATTGATTGTAAAAAGTAAGTAAAAATCATAATTACTATTAATGTACATCAGAACGTTAGCTAAAAGAAACAGCCAAACCGTCTCCAATGGGAATTTGAGTCTGACATCATCATAATTATTCGTGTAGTCCTTGATTTTTCTTAGGTCGATGAATGTTTCGACAAATCAATAATCAGGGCGCGTATATATATATATATTTCAGTCCTGTCAGTTTCAGTTGCAGTAGGTTTCGACCAACCGACAAACGGGACGTGTAGATTTTAGTCCTGTCTGTTTCTATAGAGCTATGAATTAACTATAAGTTTCCGTAAGAAATAGAAGGCATCATGCTCGGTAGATCTAAATATAAAGTGGATAATTGGTCTATATACTTCAGTATATAAAAATCATACCATTTCTGCATTTGTCGGAAGTGATACAAATCCTTTGTTCCAATCGGAGTTGATATGTCCCGACCTTGACCATCTTGCGATTTCTGATCCAGATTTGTCTTCTATAATGACATCTAATTCGCCCATACCTCTTCCTCTCATATGATAATAAAATTGTAAGCAAGCAGATGTTGCTAAAAATATTATATAAAATGTCCATAATACAAGAGCTTAATAATCTTGTTCCTTTGCTACTATCTGTACATCGAAATATGCTATATAATTGGCATTATTACCGTTTTATACGGAAGCGTATCGGGGCCTACACATGTTGTGTTATAAGTTATACATTGTCATACTTTTCATCGTCTTATCAACATATAAACTATTATGTCGTATTATTTATGCAAATATTTTGCATTGTATTGAGGTGAGTTAACATAATTTAAATCACCGTATAGTAACTGATCAGTTTTCTTGCTATACCGACTTAAAGGTATATATGCCGTTTTAAATGAAAATTTTAAAACAAAGAAATGTTTTCATTTTTTCCATTAAGCTACGAAAGTTATTAACTTTCTGCAAATTATACAGTTTTAATCAAACGCATTTAAAGTATTTAATATAAATTCGAATTTATTTTTTTTTTGACCGGGCCGGTCAATAAACGCCCAACTTTGAAATATTCATTAGCACGTGATGTTATAAGAAGCTAATTTAAAAACGTACACAAGAGGTAGACGCGGAAACGTGTTTGGTCCGTTAACGTTGGCAGTGGAATAACGCGTTCGAAGAAAAAAAAGAAGAAAGAAACAGTTTGACAGAAAACGTTGTAAAATGAGAATCTATATTGAAGACCACTTTCACACCGTACAACCGCTTTGAATCATTTCATTCAAGTGCCGTATGATACATTCAAAATTGTTTGTTTACCTGGACAGCAGACGGTCACTGAGAAAAGAAATGTTCTTTATTGTCAATCTTAAACAAATATTAACCTCATAATAATTGATTAAAAATAGAGTTCTATAATTACTCTTTTATTATCAATCTCGGTTTTAACAGACATTGTCAGATAAAGAATTTTGAGCCATTTCTTGATGCAAGTTTTTAAAAAATGCAAATTTTGAGGTTTGGACACTTTGGAAACTAAAACGGTGTGTGCTATCAAAATGATACAATATCAGAAAAATAGCCTATTATCTAAGCTTTTTATATACCCGCACTTTCTAAAGAAAGTTCGGGTATATTGTTGTTACCCAGTTCCGTCCGTCCGTCCGTCCGTCCGTCTGTCACGTTTTACTTTCTCAACTGCTCTTACATCTTATAAACCAGCAATCTGAACTTTTGGAGTTTGATTTGGGGTATCATGTTGTTTTGTAAAAAGGTTTCAAAAATTATCTGGTAGTGGTTGGGGTCAAATAATTGCTAAAAAATGACGATTTTTCACAAAAACCTTCTTCCTCGAACTTCTCCTACATTTTCAACAATAGACAAATCATCTTTTGGAATATGTTTTGGGGTATACTATAGATGCGCAATAAGGTTTCGGAAATTTCAATTTTGTCCTGGGGGTCATTTTGTGCCTGAAAAATGACTTTTTTTATACAAAAAATCTGGTTTAAAAAACGTCAAGATTTTTTGCAGTTGCCAAATGATCTTCTAGATTAGGGGTGTCATTTTAAAGTGTGATCGGGTTTCAGGTTTTTTTTTAACACAGGGATTGGTGGGAAATAAAAATGACTTTTTTTTGCAAAAAAAAGTATGGTTTCCATAACTCGTCTTACAACTTTTGGAGCAACTATGTCATTTCTTGGGATATGATTGGGGCTGTCCTATAGATGTGTAATAAGGTTTGAAACATTTAAATTTCATCCAGAGAGTCAAATAATAGCAGAAAATTGACGTTTATCACTCCTAAACAAAACTTATATCCCAGAACTCCTCTTATGATTTAATGAATAGACACATCATATCTTGGGATATGGTAGGGGCTGTCCAATAGATGTGCAGTAAGGTTTTAAAAATTGAAATTTCATCCAAGGTGTCAAAAATAGCAGAAAATTGACGTTTATCACTCCTAAACATAACCTATATCCAAGAAATCCTCTTATGATTTAATGAATAGACACATCATATATTGGGATATGATAGGGGCTGTCCTATAGATGTGCAGTAAGGTTTTAAACATTTAAATTTCATCCAGGGAGTCAAATAATAGCAGAAAATTGACGCTTATCAATCCTAAACATAACCTATATCCCAGAACTACTCTTATGATTTAATGAATAGACACATCATATCTTGGGATATGATAGGGGCTGTCCTCTAGATGTGCAGTAAGGTTTTGAACATTTAAAATTTATCCAGAGTGTCAAATAGTAGCTGAAAATTGACGTTTATCACACCTAAACAAAACCTATATCCAAGAACTCCTCTTATGATTTAATGAATAGACACATCATATCTTGGGATATGATAGGGGCTGTCCTATAGATGTGCAGTAAGATTTTAAAAATTGAAATTTCATCCAGGGAGTCAAATAATAGCAGAAAATTGACGTGTATCACCTATATCCCAGAACTCTTATGATTTAATGAATAGACACATCATATCTTGGGATATGATAGGGACTGTCCAATAGATGTGCAATAGGATTTTGAAAAATTTAATTTAATCCTGGTAGACAAATAGTAGCATGAAATTAACATTTATCCCATGCGCGCATCTAGAGGGGGGTCAGGGGTCCAGATCCCCCCTCAAAATTCAAATTTTCAAATTACATTTAATTTATGAAATTGCCAAAAATATGCCTCGGACCCCCCCCCCCCCCCCCAACTCAAATAACTGTTGCCCCCTTTCCTCTGGAAAAATTTTCTGGATCGACACATGTACGTATCCCTCCTTAGGCTGTAAATAAAATGACGGTTTTTTTCTCTTAAAATAAAAAAAAAAACCTTGCATTTATTTTTGCTTAAAATTTAAAGAAAACTTGCATTTACACTCTTCTTAATTGTCGAATGATTTATTAGAATCAAAATATAATTTGGGGTCTTAAATGTTTTATAAACTGGTAAATAATGTTTTTGTTAAAAAAAATTACATTTGACAAATGATCTATTGATATATGATCAGAAGTCTTATTTTCTGCCTTATATTCAAGTTAGAATTAGTAATAATAAATGATTAAAATTAAATGTTTATCCTCCACACACCCCAACAGATTCAGAGTCTTTTTACATTCTTACATGTGTACAGTAGCAAATTTTAAATCATTTCTTGATTGGTATTTTTCTCTAGATGTACATAAAGATTTTGGAAATTGCTTTTTAAGTTTTATCAATAAGATAAACAAAATGTTATATGTATTCGAGGCAATTGTACATTCTCCTAAACAAAGCAGGATCATTATTAAGCTAGGAATTACCCATATGGATCAAACACTACACATGAATAAGATAAAATACTTAATTATGTCCAGTTATGGAAAGTGTCTCCAAGGGGGCATAACCTATATACAATTTGATGCGCACAAAGAGCAAGAATAAATATGGTTTAGGAATGGGGGATCTCGAAAGTTAAAAATTATCAAAGTATATCATCATTTCCTATTTCAGAGGGGAAAGGGGGTGGGGGTGGGGAGATGGGGGTGGTTTAAAGACAACAATCCCATAGGGTCATAGCCTACATTTCATTTGATGCATCATAATACATTAAGAAAAAGACCCCTTCCTCCTTATTATAACTCGTATAGACATGATAAGTCTCTACACTTACTAGTATTTGCATGTAATACACACATTTAATACAATATGTCACAGGGTCAATATGGGGTCAACTTAATAGTGTAAGTCTGACAAATGAAAAAAATATCTTTTGCAATTAAAATGACAGAAACTGTACAAATGTGATAGAATAAGTAACAATGATGAGCTAATTTATCGATAAATATTTAAAGATGATGATACAGTATGCTGGCAAAGGGAGATCACTTATTTATAGAAAGTGAAAGTAATACCTATGTATACCAGTGTCTCATAATATTGTGCTACTACATGTATTATGCTTACCTATATTGGTCAACATCATAATGATAATCCAATTAGAGCACAATATGAAAAATCTCTTTAGCTTATCATCAGAAAAGAAACGTTTAATTAATCCTATTGTGCATATGGAAAACACAAACCAGTATGTACACCACGTGAAACCCATCTAACCGAAGAGCTGGGTAAAACTAGTACCCGGTAATGCGACCTGTAGACCTGTGTTGTGTACATAACTTCGGACAAAGATCATTTACTTGTAACAGGCATGTATTTTCATGACTTTATTCTTTAAAACCCCTTGCACTATTTTATTAGGTAAATAACTATGTAAAGCACACATTTCGGCTTTAAGGTGGTACAGGACACCTGCATATTGTGATGTACTCCCTATTGAAATAATCAATAAAGTATAAATTATATAATATTTTCACCAAAAATAATGTTACCTAACAGTGAAGTGCAATTGGGTTAAAGCGTTAACTACGTGTCTGTAGAGAGTTCAAATGCTGCTGGGGTTTTTACTTAAGATTCCAAAAATTTTACAAACTTTTTTTTTTTTTGCCAAATACAAGTATTGTAAAAATTTAAAATTATAAAACGTCACCATGAAAGAATTTTGATTATAACGCACTGAAATACATTTCCAGGCTTTCGTTGTTATCAAAATATTCTGATGTTTATTTATCCATGAGGAGTGTGTGTGTGGTGGTGGTGGGGGGGGGGAGTAATACATGTAATTGTGTTTGCAGGGGGTGGGGGGGATTGGGGTCCGAGGTGTATTTTGTGGTAATTTTACTACATGCATTAATATAAATGATTTTTTCAAGGGGGAGGGGGGAGGATCTGGACCCCTCACTCCCAACCCTTCTCTAAATCCGTGCACACGATGTAGAAGCAAATCTAAATTAAGCCGGCAACATCCGAGGGGAGGAGGCATAATTTAATTTTGTTAGTAATAATTATATAGACCATACTTTCTATGACATAAAATGAAAAAAAAGGTTATTGATTGACTTTAAATTTCACATGCAAACAGTTCAACCACAAATTGTACATATAGGGCCGCTCATGTGTATTATGTGTATGTGGCCTTCATTTTTACTCAAACTGGTACAAAACAGTGTTATTTAAGGGCAAACACTTGGTGCGGGTATTACTGTCTAATGACAGCATCTAGTTTGATATTTGCAAAAGTTTCTATAATTCATTCCTGTAGCTGCTATTTCAGTTTTAACAACACAACCTCGAAGAAAAATGATACGTTCAACGTCCGTTGGATGATACATTCAAAATATGTTTTTGAACCAATAATGATACACTCATGTGCTGTATTTGTCGAGTTAAATTAAACAAAAATGACAGTGTTTTATTGTTTGAAATGATACATTTTTAATTGGAATAGGAAAAATTTGAAAAATAAATAGACGACAACATTATATTTAGATTAATCTTTCTTTTCAGACCATACAATCAAAGATATAGCACTGTAAATGACAATGGATTCAAATATATTTCTTTGCTACTAACGACATTTTTTGTGAAATGATTTACCATTTATCCAAAGAATGAATCATCTTAACACTGCGATTTCGCCCCTTTTTAAACACCTAATTTACCTTTTCAAAAAAAATATTGTAAAAAGTTAGCTAAAAGATCAAAACATGGTCTGTATGAAAACATTTTAACACATTTTTGTCAGGGAGACTTAAGTTACATTATAAACATAATATCAATGAAATAAAATTCTATAATTCAGTGCGAAATCACGACTTCGTTGTTACGGCTATGTAAACTAGTAGGTAGTTGTATTGTTTGAATAAGAAGGCGGAGCGTCAATCAAGCGTGCGAATAGTATGCAGGATTATATTATAGAGTGTTCGAATTGTTTACTGTGTTTTTAAGCAATACCAAAGATAACAATCTAATTACCGTCTTTTAGGCTTGATTCCGATAAAATATACTAATTAGAGTTTAGATTTTGGCAATGATTTTTAACATTTTTTTATTTTTGAACACGATGTCGCATAGTTGTGTTCAAAGCGTGAATGTGGATAAAGTTGAGTCGCCGATTGAGGCTTTGTTATTCATGAGGTCAAAGACGGACTAGATTTTGTAAACAAGATACCTCTACTACAGAGAGAGGCACTCAAGATTTTGCACTTTTTAAATAAATAACATATGAGCGCACTGCTGTCCTAATTTCTTTCATGGATGTGAATGATTATTATAACTGTTTTCATTGACCTCATTTATGACAACTTGAAACATCAATGCACTCATATAGAAAACAGGCTTTCAAAGCGTGGGTGTGGTCTAAAACCTATGGAGCGTTTAGAGGATTCATTATTTAAACAAAATATGATAAGAATTGCAGATCTTGTGTTAAGTTTATATGCCGTAATAGTTGCTCATTTCTTAAAGAGTAAATATAAGGGATTTTAGTTTAAGGACTAATAAAAGATTGTTTTATAATTATTATTTCCTTTTATCGCCTGATGATAAACACCCTTAATTAAAATATTTATGAATACAACCTCACAAGCTGAATTTAAAAAGTAAACAGCTGGTATGGATACTCGAAAGAGACAGTGCAGGAAGTGAACAAATAAAAATCTGATTTTAAATCTTAAAAGGTGAGTTTTAATGCGAGCTTCTTAGTAAACAGGTCAGTCGCACAACAATGGATTAAGTTGTCTGTCGTCGAGGGCCCAGAAACGTCTACTGGTGGTATACCACTACCACTGTGAAAATATGGTAAAGTGGTCATCTCTAGTTTTTGAGATACAGGTTCCTACTTATAGACCCCTATTCATTATAATGGGATTTTAAACATCGAGCTAGGAAACATCGAGGGTACCTACCCTGGGCTCTAATATTTTCAGGGTCATCTACTAGTGGTATACCACTACCTGTAAAAATGTGGTAAAGTAGTCATCTCTAGTTTTTGAGGTTCGGGCCTCACATATAGTACACTATTCATTATAATGGGGTTTTAAACATCGGGTTCAGAAATAGCGAACTGCGTTCCAAAAACCGATTGCCATAGTTATATTTCAATACCTACCCCTTCGTAAAAAATGATGTGCAGTAGAATACTTTTAATAAAATATAATTAAAGCATTTGATACGGCTTTCTAAAATTAAACTTCTCTGAACAAGTACAACTGGTTTATGACTCTCTAGCTCGATTACCTGTCCCGTGCAAATGCTATCCACAATAATTATGAATCCTTAATTAATAATCATGGACATGAGAAGATGTTTGTTTTTCCATGGTTATGTAATTTATTTAAAACAGATGTTGGAGATGAATTTCACTATATTTTGTTTTGCACCGTGTTGAAAAACGAAAGAGAAAAGTATATACCAACATTTTATCGTATTATTAAACCTTTCTGCATGCTGCTTTTCTAAATTACTATTCCCGCGCACTTGCGCAAATCCACCTCAAACGTTAATCGTTTATGAATATGCATAGGTAAATCGCCGTTGTTCATTTTCAAATTATGGCTAGTACCTCGTTAATATTTATCAAAAAATTGCAAAATTTTCTATAAACTTCTTTTTCATATATCTAGTCATGCTGACAAAATTTGGGTCTAGTTTTCAACATTGCAAAAATGCCGTTAAAAACGGCATATATACCTTTAACAAAATACGAAGTTAAAAATAATAATGTAAAAATGGGTTTTAGTCATATCGAGATAGAAATGTTTACATTTAACAATGAAAACGTATACATGATATGTATATCGACATAAATATGTTTACATTTCTTTGGAACATATTGCGAAAATATTGTTATCGAATGAATATTGCGGGGGCGGGAGTTCTGATTGTGTTTCACCTCACTCTGAATCTAGCTGTAGGATACACATGTAGAATGACATTTGTGAAATCATTGGAATTCGTGTATGCTTAATTTTCATGTATTTCGTTAATGTCATCCATGAATTTAAATCCACATGAATTATGAATAATAGTATAAATATATTTATTATCTATAATACAAGTCATTCCACGAAATGTTTCCATTAACCTATTTCAAAAAAAAAAAAAAAAATTGGTTCCATGAATTTCAATCCACAAAAAAGGAATTTAAACTCTAAAATTCAGATATTTCTTTTAATGTCAAACATCCAGATATCTGCATTTGTAATCGTAGTTAGGGGTAGTATACATGAGCAGTCCTACCCCCAAATTATGATCATGATTCAATAATCACGTTGTTACACCGTCTCCCATCGATGAGGCTAAACAATGTTTCACCCATCTGTCTTCGTTTTCAAATTGATATTACACGATCTCAAAGGAATTTTATTGGATGAATCACCCACCCTCTCAACAACAATGAAATCTACATGTAACTACGATATTTAATACTATCATGCATGAACTAACTGCATGAGCGTTGCATTTTCTCATTACCATGATTTGATGTGAGTATTGTCTTTATTTGCGTGGTAAAACACTCGCATCAAATCATAATTAGAAAACGCAACGCTCATGCTATCAGTTCATACATAATATTATTCAAAAGAAAATACAATTATTGTATATTTTGTTTCGACGCTTTGGCAAATAAAACATTTATTTGTTTGGTGGTGGTGGTGGTGGGGGGGGGGGGGGGTAATATAATACGTGTAAGTAAAGGGGTTCATGTAGTTTTAATCATAGTTCAATTATATGTATCTCAAAACTCATATAACATGTTAATTGGAAAGTAACCCAAACATAGAATATCATAACAAACTGCTTAAATATAGATCATACAGCAGTCCTCTTACTACGATAACAAATACTTATACTAATTGCAATTATTATAAAGTAATTACTGTTCTTTGTTTCTGATTTATATCAAAATGTCAATGTCAGTCTACATTTGCCGTCTACAGCTATATTCAGAATTCAGTGACGTCACCTTCAGAACTTCCGCGCCCGCGAAGTTCATTCGATGATTTTATTTTCGCGATATGTTCCCTAAAAAAAACATATTGATATAATCATGGCTATAAAGCATTTATTTTACTGTTCTTTGTCTAATTTTCTATCTCAATATAATTAGTTTACATTCATAAATCAACAATTCACACTTCATATTTTTAAAGTCGATAACGCACATAGCAATAAAACTGGTAAAATTCAATAAGGTGATTTAAAGTATATAGAAATCACAAGATACAATTCAATTTATTTGCATAAATAAGAGGTCATAATACTTTATATGCTGACAATTCAATAAAAAGAAGGACAATTTATAAGTTGAAACACAACAAGTGTAGGCCCCGATACGCTTCCGTAGTTTTAGACCGAGGTAAACAGAAACAAGTATCGAACAAATGTTACATTTCTTTTTATTTTTAATCAGCTTTCTGCTGATAACATATTGATTATTTAATTGTTCATACTTTAGTTAGAGTTTTCTAAAACACCGTAGTCTGAAGGGTCTATAAATTCAAGTTTGGTATATATATTTAAATTCGTTGAAGATTAGGATACTTGTAAGGTTTATGTATGTTAAAGATTAAGATACTTGCTTAGATTTAGATTTGTTAAAGAAATTTTTATCACTCCTTCATCTCCCTTTAACCCGCCAGTTGCTTCTGTGTACACATAAAACGTCCCCTCTTTGGCCGAGTATGGTCCGGTATCATCACTAGGTGTTCCTCTCTAAAAAAAAAAACCAGTACAATAAATTATGAATGATTACCAACATGAAGTTAAGTTTTGGTTCTGGAGTTAACAAAAAAAAATCTGCTTACCTGTGAATAATTATACTTCTGTATTAGACTTTTAAACTGCATTCATATATTAGAAAATTATAGCATTCATTCGGTTTCTTGTATTTGTTTCAGAAATAATCTATATGACGTTTTCGCTAAACTGATATATAATTTAACTCACATTAATGACGATGCCATATAAAAGCCAAACATGTTTTTGTTTTATGTTTTTAAAAAAATATCAAAATAATTGTAAAGAATTCAACTTACAGTATGTCTTTCCCATTTCATTTTACCATAATTAGATATGGAACATGTTTTAAGATCTGTTTCAAATGAACAGGAATATAAAACGAAAACTTCACTTGAAAAAAACCCACCACAAATCTGTAAAATACTATCACAAAAAATTAAACTCCTTAATGTTTACTGTTTACTGTTAAAACTGTTATCAGTTTTAAAAGAAATCATCTAAATGTTTTGATTGAATCCACTCTGAACTAAATTGTGATTTTATTTTTTAGTAGTTTAAACAAAACAAACTCTACCCCCCCCCCCAAAAAAAAATGAACCCAAAAAACAAAACAAAACAAAACAAAATTGTACTTAATTTTGCCTTCATACCACAAATGAATGATCTTTCGATAAATAATGTATAACAATTTACAGTTCTTTACATCTATTTATATCGTTTTGTTCATTATTATTCTCTTTTGCAACTTATCAAAAAAGCTCAAACGCGCATCGTATTGTTGTAACATTATCCGGTCATTAAACCAAACAGATACCTTTTTTGAGTTTTATAAGCTTTATTTTGAAAATTCATAGTAAATAAGAAAGCAAGTAAAAAAGTAAGTCAATTTTTATCAAAACTGTGACATTAGGTTAAGATGCGTAACTATATTAATTGTTATCATACAAAACATAACATTATAAAACCCGGCGTAATTACGGAAGCGTATCGGGGCCTAATTTTGTTGTGTTATAACTTATACATTGTCATACTTTTTATCGTCTTATCAACATATAAACTATTATGTCGTTTTAATTACGCAAATATTTTGCATTGTATTGAGGTGAGTTATCATAATTTAAATCACCTTATTGTAATTGATCAGTTTTTTTGCTATCTACTATATCAATTTAACAAAATATGGAGTTAAAAATAATAATTTAAGAGTGAGTTTTAGTTATATCGAGAAAGTAACATCATTGATTATTGCTCAGCTTAGAGCAGATACAGGGATGCAAGGACACCTTCCAACATCAACTTCCCTACCTGGCACATATGCCAACCACCAATGCTCCAAGAACTTCAGCAGTGGCAATAAAAATCCAGAGACTATAGGTATTGTCAATGACAATACAACACTCGGTATCATTACCTTTGGGTTTCAGTGTGATTTGTTTTAAACTAAGGGACTTAAAATTTCATCGGATTGCTTAAGACAACCAATTTCAGTATATTCATCAATACACGGCAGCATTTGATATTTTCTAGTCTTTGTACATTGAAAATCACTAAAATCCCTTTTAAGCTTAATAAATATACTAACAACATATGTGCAATGTCAAAACAATTTAGTTTTTACATGGCCTATAGGTCTTATGATTCAAAATTTTGTAAGGTGCACAAAATAATGATGTTTGTCTGGGCAATCATTAATCGTATTTGTGGCCCTCTGTTTTTTATGAGCATTTCAACTATGGCACAAAATCCAGATGCTAGCTGCGTCAACAATTCATTACTGTCAGTCTCCTAAGACAAAGCTCATCATTAGCTGATTTTTTATTTTTTCTTCATTTAATATATGTACACAATTCTTTCTTTTAACATAAAGTATATACTAGGAACCTGGATAGAGGTCAACAAGGCTTGCTCTATTCTGAAAGCATGTGTCTTTAAGTAAAATTACATTCATTGAAAAAGGTCAACAAGGCTTGCTCTGTATTATTCTATTATATTTGATAGAAGTATTTTAAATTTTTGTTGATTGTTTTGTTGAATGTTTGACAGAGGTCAACAAGGCTTGCTCTGTCTGTGTCACTAAGAATTATACACAAAATGTTTGCTCTGTAGTTAAGTTCTAGAGAGGTACTCATATTTTTCGGCCAATTGTTCGACGTATAATTCGATAAAGGTTAACAAGGTTTGCTATGTCAAAATTTATTAAAGTGTATGCATGTTCATTATCTTTAATAGTGGTCAATTAGGATACTCTTATATATTTTCTGGGTTTTTTTTTTGTTTTATAAGCAAAATATTATTAGTAATATACATAGTTTTGGTAGAGGTCAACAAGGCTTGCTCTGCCATAATGTTTATGGGGTCATGTCAGAAACTTTACGATCATTACTCGTTATTGTTTTATTTGAATATTTTAAGGTAGTACCTCACTATATCAAGACATACTTTTTAAGGCACTACATCACAAGATGGCGATTTTAAGGTTAAACTGTTTGCATCGACCATTTGGTTGTATATCATCATAACTCATTGGTTAAAGTATCCCACTTGTGAACCGCAGATATAATCCACCAGGTGATTTTGTTCATATTTCATTTAGTTGCATATGCATGTAAAAATAAATTTTTTATTTTTCTTTTCCCTAGCTCCCACAATTGACTTATATACCTATATACCTGTACATGTACTTCTTATCCATCATGCTATTTATCATAATCAAATAAATTTCTGCTAATTTGAGAAACTATTTCATGGTGTAGTGATCTATCTCATGAAGATTTTTTATTTAATATAATCTGCTTGTTATTAACAATTTCAAGTATAGGGACATTTTCCATTTCTTCCAATAGGTCCTCGGGTGGGGTCCCTCAAGACCAAGGTCTTTCAGTTGTGGCGGTTTTTAACCCCACCTTTGCAAATTAATTTGTCATTTATTTAATGATTTTTTTCTTGTTTAATTTATTGTTTTCAATTTAAAAACAACACAAATTTGTTTAATTGAATAAACGACCTTTAACGCAATCTTCTGTTCTATTTCATTGCAAATGAACTTGGACTCATTGGAATACTTTTGATTCAGGTACTTGTATTAAGTAAAATTACTTGTAGCAACAAAGC
This sequence comes from Magallana ariakensis, assembly GCA_020458035.1. Lineage (NCBI taxonomy): Eukaryota > Metazoa > Mollusca > Bivalvia > Ostreida > Ostreidae > Magallana > Magallana ariakensis. Next base: position 10,956,510 of record CM035816.1, on the reverse strand, counting down.
TCACAGTTGGGCAAATATATAAGGTGTTTCTCTTGGAAATGCTTATATATTATATATATGGAAAAATTTTGTTGACAAAAATATGTTTTCTTTTCATGGAAACATATGGCAAAAATATTGTTATCGAATGAATTTCGCGGGGGCGGGAGTTCTGATGGTGCGTCACCTCACTCTGAATCTAGCTGTAGGATACACATGTAGACTGACATTTGTGGAATCATTGGAATTCGTGTATGCTCAATTTTCATGGATTTCATTAATGCTAATTTTCGTCAACCATGAATTTAAATCCACAACGAGTTATGAGTAATAGTTTTAATATATTTATTATTTACAAGATTTGGACCGTTTTTCTTGGCATCGAAGATGAAGAGCGCTATAGAATAAGCTTGTTCTAAAATAAAAACTTAACTAATAATCATAGTATTATAAAATACGCTAGAGATTGTTTTGCACTTGCTATGTTCTGCAATGGGGAGAGCCCCGCCACACTAACTGATGTCCTGGACAAATCCAAGAACAAACCCCCGGATATTCCCAAGATCACTATAGTTCAAATGCGATCTAACATACAGATTTTACTTGAGAGAGTGTCTAAACTCGAAGACAGTCTATCAAACAGTAATAAGTTTACAAAAGACCTGGAACGATATATTGCTGACTTAAAAAATAAAAACCGTTCGCTGCAAACCGAGAACGAACAACTAAAAGAAAAATTTAACACTCATGCATCTAGTTGTGAAACAGCACGAAAAAACACCAATTCGTTTATTAAGCGCCTTGAAGGTGTTGACTACACGGAGTATCAGGGGAATTATGAAAAGTCTACAAACGATCTATCCAAAATGTCCAGATTATGTGCTAGTCTTCAAAAACAGATCAACGACACAAAAGCTCAGTTAAAAACATTAAGCGCCCCAAGATCCACTCCCTTAGAAAAAGATACCCAAACAGCGAACAACGGAATGTCTCGGCCGACTGATCACACACACGAACCGTTAGCTTACAAAGCTACCTGTGCTCAACCAAGTGTAAAGAAAACAGTCGATAGATCCGTAAGTCAAGGCCAACTAACGGCGACCAATCATGCAAACAAATACACCGGTGACCGCGATAATATAAGTCCCAAACCGGCCGACGACATACACGTCAAAAACAAGCAAACTCTCAAAGATAGTGAAATGCTGTCAAAACCTAAAACAGCCAAGCATGCACAAACATTAAACTTAACAAGCAACCAATATCTCCACTCAGAAAACTATCCCAATGTTTCAGACAGTTCTGCTCAAATATCTCCCTGTGTCCTAGGCCAAACTAGACATAATTCGACTGGAAAACTCGTAGAAACCTCCCCACAAAATGCATCCTCACTTACCAACAAACCGTCCAACTCCACCGAGGACGACATTTTTGAGGGAGTAACGTACAAACGAAACGCGAGATACTACCTATCAGGAATCGGGCCTAGATCTACAGTCTGGCATGCTTAACTTCTTAATGAATAATGGTATACACGTTTCTCACTGCGTTTTCTTCAAACCAAAGCGAGAAGGCGCACGACGTAACGCAAAGATCAACGTTGCACTATGCAATATGCAGACAATAGAGTCTCCAGGATTCTGGCCCAAAGGAATATCCTGCAGACCGTGGCTAAGCAGGAAGAAGTGGGACGAAAAAATCGCACGCGAAAACACAGATAACGTAAAAACGGTTGAGGAAGAAAACTGGGAAACAACGGAAAATGACGATGATTAATTTCTAAACAAAGACTTTTCACTGTGATTTTTCTGTTTACTCAGATCTCATACAGTAACACTTTTGCAATGTCTACAAATCTAAACATCGTTTTATGGAATGTTCGTGGCATCATGTCAGCGTCCGTCTGTCTGTCAAACCTCTTAGAATACTCAAATTGTGATATTGCCATTTTATCTGAACATAAACTCAAGTCTAGCAATGCAAATTACTTAGACACAATTCATCCAAATTACTCAAGTTTTATACATTTCGATTCTGAGACTACTAACGCAACTCGAGTTTCTTCCTATCCCCGTTTTTTAGGTAAAGGTGGGATAAGTATTATGTTTAAGGACATTGCAATGTCAATATCCGAAATACCTGATATTGATTCTTCTAGACTCATTGCCGTTGAATTAAAACGCATTAATCAACGACCATTATTCATAATCGGATTTATCTACCCTCTGAGAACGATGTGCAATATTATTCAACTGAACTTAGCATGCTTGAAACTATATTCAATCACTTCTGCTCACTCGGTGACGTGATATTAGGGGGAGACTTCAACGCCAGTTTCACCGATCGATCAAACATCAACCTGTATAAGGCAAAAGCCCTAAAACAATTCCTTTCACGAGCTGACTTGGGACTTCCTGGAATTGACTTCTCAACCTCTGGCTCCAACTACACATTTACTACTACAAGGACCACACTAGATTACATTATGTGCAACAAAGCTCTACGACACCACATAAACCAGTATCATGTATATGAAGAGGGCAGCATTAGCTCAACCTCTGACCACTTACCAATACTAATGGTTCTCTCCGTTAGCCTTAAGTGTAATGCAATTCGCAATCCACTGAGCCCACTACCAGCTTGGCACAAAGCAAAACTAAACAGGCTTGCAAAATACAAAAACATCGTCAGTGAGCAGTGCAAAAATTTTCTACACAGAAATTTACAGCACAGCGAGCAAATTGAAAAATTCTGCAAAGACTTGAACTCCATGTTACACAATGCCGCATCTCTTAGCAGACCAACGGCAAAATATAGACCATATCTTAAACCGGAGTGGACTCCTAAGGTCAAAGAGCTCCACGATGCAGAGCGTCAAAAGAGAAAAATCTGGCTAGCCGAAGGCCGTCCTAGGGGAATGTGTCATGAGTCCTACAGAAATTACAAACGGGCTAAAAGGCAATTTAAAAATGAACTAATAGCCGAACACGACCGTTATATGACAGAAGTGTTCAGGGATATAGATCAAGCATCCGAATGTGATCTCCGCTTATTTTGGAAACTAATCAAGCGTCAACGTCCTCGTAACTTCTCGTCATATCCTGAAATGGAATTGAACGGCATAATATACGACAATCCCGATGAAATTACAAAATGCTTCGCATGTCATTTTGAAAACATCTACAACCCAATTAACTGCAATGACTTTGACGACGATTTCTTCCACTTCATCGAAAAGTCCTACGATGGTCTCCAAAAATTTTCTAGATCAAATAATGATAACTTACCAGGAGGGCATATCACTGAAAAAGAAATACTAGAAATAGTGAAGGATCTTAAGCGCAGAAAAGCTCCCGGTTTAGACCAAATTCAAAACGAACATGTTATCTACGGTGGACCCGTTTTAGCAAACTGCATTGCATATCTCTTCAACGGAATAATTAATACTGGCCAAATACCGACAAGCTGGAAACAAGATCTGATAGTCCTTGTCTTTAAGGGAAGCAACAAGCCCAGAAACTCACCGGACAGCTACAGACCTATTGCCTTACTTCCGTGTTTCCTAAAAATCTTTGAAAAACTCTTGCTAAACAGAACTAAATCGCTTTCCGTTATATCTGCTACCTTTCCTAATCTACAACAACAAGGTTTTCAGCAGAGACTTGGGTGTATTACTGCCTCTTTTAATCTACAAGAGACCCTTTACCATTGTATTGAACATAGAAGTCCTGCCTACGTCGCCTTCCTGGACATTCAAAACGCGTTTGATACTGTCTGGAGGCACGGCCTCATGTACAAACTGCATAAACTTGGCGTGAAGGGACGTCTGTGGACCCTAATAGACGACTGCAACGTTAACACATCTTGTTCAGTTGTGTCTAATCAGTCGTACTCTGAATGGTTCCTTGTATTTCAAGGAGGAGGCAAGGTGGTGTTCTTTCTACATTGTTATACCTTGTGTTTATCAACGATCTGCTACAAGAACTTGAAGATCAGTCCATTCACATTGGTATATATGACATAACTAGCTCAAATCCAACGCTGGCTGACGACATTTCTCTAATAGCGCTTTCGCCCAGCGGTCTTCAAAGAACGCTAGAAATAGCATACAACTACTCCAAACGATGGATATTCATTTTTAATGCAAACAGATCTAGTATTCTCAGATTTCACCCATCAGAGTCTCCTTCCTACTTTTACTTTAAATGGCAACTTGGTGCTCATCCTGTTCACCTTTGAAAAACGTACAACCACCTAGGAATTCTGTTACATTCAAAACTAGACCCTAGCGAGAGAACAGCAAACGCATGTAGAAAAGGGAAAGCAGCATAATTTGCACTAAAAATATCTGAGCATCTTAGTCCTAGAACTATTTCCAAACTCTACAAAAAAGTTGTCCTCCCCTCCGTCCTTTATGGATCTGAGTTATGGTGCGACTTGAGGCAAAAGGACACTCAAAATCTCAACACCTTCCAACATTTCATCTGCAAACATGCAATGTCGCTTCCGAAACAAACCAGATCTGATATGTGCGAGTCCTTACTGGGTCTTCTTCCAATTTCCTCTGAAATCGACATACGAAAACTCCAATTCTTTGGTCGCCTTTGTGAACTTGACACCAAAACTCTACCCAAAAGGATATTCCTCCACAGGCTTTTCTCATATCTTTACTCACCAGTTTGTAAGCCATATGGATTCATTCCGGACATAATCTCTATCCTTTCAAAATACAGTCTCCTGAATCATCTCCTACTCTACCTAGACGAAGGATATTTCCCCCCGAAATCAGAATGGAAAACTATCGTGAAAGCCTCTGTGTTTAAATATCATCTTTATTCCAGATGTCAACGGATGATTTCAGATCCAGACTTCATATCATTCAACATCATAAATGCAGGAAAGCCCCCCATTGCTCTCTGGACAATTCCTAGAAATATATATGAAGTGGAACTCGGCAAATTCGTTGTTAAACTGTGGACGCTTCAAGACATACCTCTAGAAACATGTATCTTGTGTAACTCTTCCTTCACCAATGTTTTCGAGCATGTTACCACCTCATGTGCAGAAACATTATTACTTCGAGACGCCTGGTGGAATACTATCATCAACGAATTCAGTGTTGAGTTAAGTGCTGACTTGTGTGGTTTGAACCAACGTGACAGTTATCTCTTCCTCTTAGGAGCAAGATCGTTTTCCGCCATTACCGCTGCTCATAACAGCAATGACTTACACTTATTTAATTTTCGGTTTGTAAGAGACGCTGCTGCGTACTACTTCAAAAGGATCCGCCCCATTATACACTGACTTTTTTTTTCTTCTTCTTATCATATATTTTTTTCTTTTGTATATAACTATTTTCACTATGTGTTGAAATTATAACACTGTAAATATGTTATGCATTATGAAATCTCCTTAAGGAGGAAATAAAGAGAGAATGAATGAATGAATGAATGGTGTAGTGATCTATCTCATGAAGATTTTTTTAAAAATATAATCTGCTTGTTATTAACAGTTTTAGGTATAGCAACATTTTCCATTTCTTCCAATAAGTCCTCGGGTGGGGTCCCTCAAGACCAAGGTCTTTCAGTTGTGGCGGTTTTTAACCCCACCTTTGCAAATTAATTTGTCATTTATTTAATGATTTTTTTCTTGTTTAATTTATTGTTTTCAATTTAAACAACACAAATTTGTTTAATTGAATAAATGACCTTTAATGCAATCTTCTGTTCTATTTCATTGCAAATGAACTTGGACTCATTGGAATATTTTTGATTCAGGTACTTGTATTAAGTAAAATTACTTGTAGCAACAAAGCTCAAAGTTGGGCAAATATATAAGGTGTTTCTCTTGGAAATGCTTATATATTATATATATGGAAAAATGTGGTTGACAAAAAACTAATTTTATTGTAAATAAAAACATTTTTGGCAACAAATTTTGTAATAATATACTTGTGTGTGTTTTATTAATATCTCTTTTAAGTCAAGCTTGTAAAATATAATGACTACGTGCATGGAGGGGTAAACATTAACAACCATGGTCAAAATACTTTGTCATGTTACAGATGGTAATTTGCATTTGTGCACAGCAGGGTCACTGGGGGTTAGGTTTCAAGATTGTTAAACATAATAGATCAATTAACATGTCCAGCATGCATTCATCTGTGGTAATTAATGTCTTTTCAGAACCTGGCAGATGTTAATTCTCTCATTCTTATTTTCTCTGATTTTGCTGCTGGACGTAAAATTTTTCCATGAACTTAGTTTTACCCACCCACCTACATCCTTTTACATTTACACGCACATTATATCATAGTCAAATTTTGTTCTAACTTTCATTTGAGTATTTGAATTATTGCGAGTTGGCGGTTTTTAACCCCACCTTTGCAAATTAATTTGTCAATTATTCAATGATTTTTTTCTTGTTTAATTCATTGTTTTCAATTTAAACAACACAAATTTGTTTAATTGAATAAACGACCTTTAACGCAATCTTCTGTTCTATTTCATTGCAAATGAACTTGGACTCATTGGAATATATTTGATTCAGGTACTTGTATTAAGTAAAATTACTTGTAGCAACAAAGCTCAAAGTTGAGCAAATATATAAGGTGTTTCTCTTGGAAATGCTTATATATTATATATATGGAAAAATTTGGTTGACAAAAATATGTTTTCTTTTCATGGAAACATATGGCAAAAATATTGTTATCGAATGAATTTCGCGGGGGCGGGAGTTCTGATGGTGCGTCACCTCACTCTGAATCTAGCTGTAGGATACACATGTAGACTGACATTTGTGGAATCATTGGAATTCGTGTATGCTCAATTTTCATGGATTTCATTAATGCTAATTTTCGTCAACCATGAATTTAAATCCACAACGAATTATGAGTAATAGTTTAAATATATTTATTATTTACAAGATTTGGACCGTTTTTCTTGGCATCGAAGATGAAAAGCGCTATAGATTAAGCTTGTTCTAAAATAAAAACTTAACTAATAATCATACAAATAGTGAAATGTAGTTATGGGGTAAATTAAATAATTGAACTATTGAGGTTGAAATGAATGCTTTAAAACAATTGAAAATAATAATAAATATATTCATAAAGTTATGTGTTTTTTATTTCAAGTATTATTGAAGAAATTTGCTGATGAATCATACTATCGGAAACACATGACGCTCATTGTCATTGGTAAAATGCGGCATTGTTTGTATTTATACCTAGAAACTCAATATGATGACGTTTTTTCTTATATTTAGTATCGGTGGTTTTTGATGTCTGAGGTTAAAAATGATAAGTTTCAAAATTGTTTAGTGAAGAGACAACCAATCAATTTATTGATTTTTAATAGATTTTCTTCATGATTATTGTGTAAAAATAAAAAAATATGTTTTCCGTGCTGACCTTATAGATACAATCCTATTTATTTGAAAAAAAAGTTTCATCATGTCCGCGGTGAATTAAAAACGTGACGAGTGTTTTGTTGTTTTTTTTTTTATAATACTTGACTTTGACCCGTGCTTGCACGGGTTGACATTGCATATGATATCGGAATAATTTAATATTATTCTAATAGAATAATCTAACTGTGTCTCGGGACAGGCCTTCACCACAGTTAAAATGCCTCCCATATACCCGTAGTGTAGCAAAAAACTGGAGAATCGCTCCGATTTTGAGAAAATTAATGAAGCTTTATTGAAAATAAGTCAAATTATTCATAACAAACCATTTTGAGGATGTAAATACATTTCATCTAAAAATTTAATTCATATTCATGAAGAATTCAAAACTTTTACACCAACCTTTCTTTACTCGCACCATGTAGACATTCGGAACTCTCGGGATTTTTCATATCGAATGCACTGAGTTAGAGTTATCTCCCGTATTTTCTTTGATGAACAGAATATATACATGTAGCAAACTTTCAATGAAAATTTACACGTATTTGTATTATCGTGTGTGAGTTTATCCATGCAAATGTGATATTGTGGAAACACATAAACCAAAGAGGCTCCCGTGATTTTGCGTGAATGTAATGCGCATGCGCATGATTGTAAAATCCAAAAAATCCAGATGATTTCCGGATTTTAAAAAGGAATTTTCGTTGATTATTAATTAGCAAAGCTTGATTGAGAAAAAATAAAAACAAATTGGTAATCTTCAAGTACCAATGATGTTTAAAATATATATAAAACAAGAGGCCAAATGGCCTTAACGGTCACCTGAGTAGCATAACCCATACACAAACTTGTCAAGGAGTCTCATATATGCATTTAGTTAAGTTTTATTCTGGAATAGAAAAATTTTTAATTTGTAATGACAACCACCTCCCTGCCTGAAATCTTTCAAAAAGGACTATTAAACCTATAATTTTAGCGAAAAACTTAAAAGATCATAAAAGAATGCATGACCTGATATTGAAAAGGTGCAAGACTCTGATAGAAAATAATTTAATAATAATAACAAGGTGGCTATTATTCATGTTTTATCTAAAACAACCTCCCATCCCCCCGGGGCAGACAGAAACTCTCCCTATGGGCATTTAAACAAACGAAAAAAAACCCAGCTTTATAGATAAAAGCCATCATGAGTTACTCACTTCTCCTGTTCCAGTTTTTGAATATTCAACATTCGTTGAGAATCACCATCTGGCATATATACCAAAATCATTTTACCTTTATATATCAGTGATTTTAGTTAGCCAATTATTACTTTACTATTAACAAGTCTATTTGTTTATTTTGAAAGTTCAAAAACTGTTTTTGTTTCAAATGATAAAAAGCCTTGCATAACTCTTTTGATCATACAACTTCTTTATAATTACATTATATTCAACGATTAATTACTACATATGAACAAGCAAAGGAAGATAACTCCATTAGGAAGAAGCAAGGGAAAACAAGATGTAATTATAATCGGGGCGATTATAAAGTCTCCCAAACGAACGAGGCTATCATATAGAGTAGGGATGACCCACAAAGTTTCATGTGGTTCCCAGGGGTCCTTAACTATATATCAGGTGAACTAACATAAACAAGGAACAAGAATATATATGGTTTAGGGGTGGGGATATTAACCGTTTTCAAGATATTCAGACACTACCTGTTTGAGAGGGGTCAGGACCACCCCAAGGGCCCATGACCTACATACCATATGATGCCCCTTGACACAAGGAACAAGAATATATATAGTTTAGGGGTGGGGATCTCAACCGTTTTCAAGTTATTTGTGCACTTCCTGTTTGAGGGGGGTCAGGACCATCCCCGGGGCCCATGACCTACATACCATATGATGCCCCTTGACACAAGGAACAAGAATATATATGGTTTAGGGGTGGGGATATTAACCGTTTTCAAGATATTCGGGCACTACCTGTTTGAGGGGGGTCAGGACCATCCCTGGGGCCCATGACCTACATACCATTTGAAGCCCCTTGACACAAGGAACAAGAATATATATGGTTTAGGGGTGGGGATCTCAACCGTTTTCAAGATATTCGGGCACTACCTGTTTGAGGGGGGTCAGGACCACCCCAAGGGCCCATGACCTACATACCATATGATGCCCCTTGACACAAGGAACAAGAATATATATGGTTTAGGGGTGGGGATCTGAACCGTTTTTAAGTTATTTGTGCACTTCCTGTTTGAGGGGGGTCAGGACCATCCCCAGGGCCCATGACCTACATACCATATGATGCCCCTTGACACAAGGAACAAGAATATATATGGTTTAGGGGTGGGGTTCTTAACCGTTTTCAAGATATTTGGGCTCTTCCTGTTTGAGGGGGGTCAGGAACCACCCCTGAGGCCCATGACCTACATACCATTTGATGGCCCTTAACACAAGGAACAAGAATATATAAGGTTTAGGGGTGGGGATTTTAACCGTTTTTAAAATATTTGGGCCCTTCCTGTGCCATATTGGCCCCACCCTAGTGCCTAAACACCTGTCCCAGCGATCATAAATTTCACAATTTAGGTAGAAGACTTAATGTACATCATATCCAGGCCTTTAGTTTTTCACAAATATATATGGGAGTAGAGAAGAAGATTTTCTAAAATTTAATACATTTTTACTATATGGCCATATTGGCCCCACCCTAGAGCCTGAACCCCTGACCCAGGGGCCATGAATTTCACAATTTTGGTAGAGGGCTTCATGGACATCATATCCATGCATTTAATTTTAAACAAATATCTATGGGAGTAGAGAAGAAGATTTTCTAAGATTTAATACATTTTTACTATATGGCCATATTGGCCCCACCCTAGAGCCTGAACCCCTGACCCAGAGACCATAAATTTCACAATTTTGGTAGAGGGCTTCATGGACATCATAACCATGCATTTAGTTTTTAACAAATATATATGGGAGTAGAGAAGAAGATTTTCTAAGATTTAATACATTTTTACTATATGACCATATTGGCCCCACCCTAGAGCCTGAACCCCTGACCCAGGGGCCATGAATTTCACAATTTTGGTAGAGGGCTTCATGGACATCATATCCATGCATTTAGTTTTAAACAAATATCTATGGGAGTAGAGAAGAAGATTTTCTAAGATTTAATACATTTTTACTATATGGCCATATTGGCCCCACCCTAGAGCCTGAACCCCTGACCCAGAGACCATAAATTTCACAATTTTGGTAGAGGGCTTCATGGACATCATAACCATGCATTTAGTTTTTAACAAATATATATGGGAGTAGAGAAGAAGATTTTCTAAGATTTAATACATTTTTACTATATGACCATATTGGCCCCACCCTAGAGCCTGAACCCCTGACCCAGGGGCCATGAATTTCACAATTTTGGTAGAGGGCTTCATGGACATCATATCCATGCATTTAGTTTTAAACAAATATCTATGGGAGTAGAGAAGAAGATTTTCTAAGATTTATTACATTTTTACTATATGGCCATATTGGCCCTACCCTAGAGCCTGAACCCCTGACCCAGGGGCCATGAATTTCACAATTTTGGTAGAGGGCTTCATGGACATCATATCCATGCATTTAGTTTTAAACAAATATCTATGGGAGTAGAGAAGAAGATTTTCTAAGATTTAATACATTTTTACTATATGGCCATATTGGCCCCACCCTAGAGCCTGAACCCCTGACCCAGGGGCCATGAATTTCACAATTTTGGTAGAGGGCTTCATGGACATCATAACCATGCAATTAGTTTTTTCCTCACATGTGTGGGAGTAGAGAAGAAGATTTTTGAAAATTTGGCTGCTTTTTGCATATTTGGCCCCACCTGTGGCACCCTGGTGGTGGTAGAGCCACCAATTTCACAATTTACATTCCTCTTACCATAAAGATGCTTCACACCAAAAATGGGAACAATTGGCCTTGTAGTTTTTAAGAAGAAGTTAAAAATGTAAATTGTTAACGCACGACGCACGACGCACGACGACGGACGAAAACAGATAGCAATAGGTCACCTGAGTTTACTCAGGTGACCTAAAAAGACAGTACTCTTCCGATTTTTCGGTATTAAAGCCCAAAAATTCGAGTCTATTATTTTAATATTTTAATATAGTAGTATAGATAATACAAGTAATTCCACGAAATGTTACCATTAGCCTATTTTTAAAAAAATAGCTATCTACGAATATTGGCTCCATGAAATTCAATCTACAATAAAAGAATTTAAACTCTAAAATTCAGATGTTTCTTTTAATTTCAAACATCCATGTATCTGCATTTGTTATCGAAGTTAGGGGTGGTATACATGAGCAGTCCTACCCCCAAATTATGATCATGATTCAATAATCACGTTGTTACACAGTCTCCCATCGAGGAGGCTAAAAATGTTTCAACCATCTGTCTTTGTCTTCAAATTGACATTACACGATCTCGAAGCAATTTTTTTGGATGATAACCCACCCTCTCAACTACAATGTAATCTACATGTACATGTAACTATGATACCAAATACTATTATGCATTAACTAAGTGCATAAGCGTTGAATTTTATAATTACCATGATTTGATATGAGTGTTATCTTTATTTGCGTGGTAAAAACTCGCATCAAATCATGATGATGAGAAAACGCAACGCTCATGCTATCAGTTCATGCATAATATTATTTAAATCAAATACAATTATTGTATATTTTGTTTTGACGCTTTGGTAAACAAAACATTTTTTCTTTCATTTTTTTGGTGGTGGTGGCGGTTGGGGGGGGGTGTAATATAATACGTGTAAGTAAAGGGGTTCATGTAGTTTAAATGTTCAATTACATGTATCTGTCTCAAAACTCACATCCCATGTTTATTTGAGAATAATTTATTTTTGATTGTAACGCGATTTCTGATTGGCTAAAAAATTATTTAATATCGTATAAAGAATGTTGCCTACGTCATTGTAAGACTAACGTCAAAAAACGTATCAATCCGCCTGACGTTACTTTTGAATTTTGTACAATTTGATGTCATTTTAAAGACTATAGACCTTAAGTAGATCATGTTTACCCTACTTCTCAGAAACATTTAAACATGCATACACTAAATCTTTACAAAAGTCCTTAGTTGGATGAATAGCCAGAATTTTCCAATCGCCTATAAATTTATAGTCAGAGCTAAATAAAAACCCCAATCCTGTCCCTGATTTCCAAACAATTGAAAAAAAAACCCAAAAATTAAACACTTGTGCGAAGAGACATTTTGCACATCAAAAATGTCACTAACATCTTAAAATGTGAAAATCTTCTATCGTCCTGAACTTTGAAATTGAACTACGATCTTGACCTATTATCATATTGAATTTTTCTATTCTTACCAACATTTAATATTTTAAGATGTGGAATACAATTTACATGGACTTACCCTAAAATTTTACTGCGGAAATGTTTTGCGACGTACACAATCCTAAATTTCTTGAGTTCTAGCTTTTCCTTCGTCATCACACCGTCTCATTTAAGAAGTTATTTTAACACAGTGAATTAAAAAAGATCTATTTTTATAGTTCATTCTCTTATGATTATTTTCCTCCCGCCAACTAATTTTGTTTGGCGACTAATGAAAAACATTCCCATGTATCGTATTGTAAATTCTAAAATCGCCGAGCCATTCGACCCTGAGTCTTCGAAACCAGACACCTTGCTCAACTTTGACCCTCTTACAAACCTTCTTTGAGTATTGAGAGAGGATCATTATGGTCGGGGCGTGATCAAATCCAATAAGGCCCGAAGGGGTTTATGGTAGATTTGATCACGCCACAACCGTAATGATCCCCTCATATATTCAAAGAATGATTTCTTATTCGTTAGATTAACAAATTTTCAGCATTTGTGTGATTAAATGTTAGATTATTGACATTTATATGTTATTTTCAATTTGTATAATTATGCAAACCCCGCCTATACCCAGAGAGAGAGAGAGAGAGAGAGAGAGAGAGAGAGAGAGAGAGATAGAGAGAGAGAGAGATAGTTAAATATTTTCTATATATTCATAAGTAAAAATTCGGCCCCTATTGTAGCTCCACCTTACCACCGGAGGAAATGATTTAAACAAACTTGAAACTACACTACCTGAGGATGCTTCTACACAATTTTCAGTTTTTCTGGCCAAATGGGTGTTGAGAAGATTTTAAAAAAAACACCAACCTTTTTATTAACAAATTGATTCCTTGATTCCCCTTTACTTAATAATGATTTTTGTCACACTTTGGTTGAAATTGGCCCATTGGTTTTGGAGAAGAAGTAAAAAATGATAAAAGTGTACAGACGGACAGACAGATACCGGACAAAAAGTGATCAGAAAAGCTCATTTGAGCTTTCAGCTCAGGTGAGCTAAGATGTAACACAGGTAATGGAGAGACAAACTAATGGAATACGTTTTTTTATTTTAAGATATTTCTACTGTGGGTAAAAGGGATATTTAAGTCTATAATATTAAAAAGTAATAATTAATTTTACACATGTACTTACATGTACTTTTCATACTATAAAAATGTTGAATTGTTTTTTTAGAACGTCATGTTGCGTATTTTATCGAGTATCAATCTTGACATAACAAATTAATGATTTTTTACATTCAGGATTTAAATACTAGTACTTTATATCAAAGACGCCTTTTCAATGTATCTGCAACAACAAACTAAACCCATCGTCGGAACCCACGGGTTTTCTATCCGTTACACTGTTGAAAGCAGTGTAACGGATAGAAAACCCGTGGGTTCCGACGATGAACTAAACCCTACCTGAGCAGTTTGAAGTTTTAGTCAAAAAACCGTCGTTACAGAGACAACTAGTTCCATCACAGTACGAGTTTTCGTCGCAATCTGATTTGTTTCTGCACGTACATCTTACACCAGCCCATCCATCTTTGCACAAGCATTCCCCAGTATCCTGGTCACACGATAGAGATTTGTTTTTATCACAGATGCAAGTTTTTTCACATTCTACTCCATAGGTAAAAGACGGACAATCTGAAAAAAGTTTACATTTTAAGTAGAAAATATACATACTTCAACAGAGGCCAATAGGCTTTAACGGTCACCTGAGCACCATAGCCCATACACAAAATTGTCGAGGAGTCTCATAAATGCATTTAATTGAGTTTCATAATGGATTAGAAGATTATAATAATGTAATGACATCCACCTCCCTGCCTGAAATCTTTTGGAAAGGACTCTTAACCCTATAGTTTAGCACAAGACTTGAAGCTCTTAACAGAGTGTATGACATACTATAGAAGAGGTGCCAAGATTCCATTCAATTTATTTATCCCACGTATGTTAACTTACAAAATAGGTTTTATGTTTATATGTTTTCATAGATAAACTAAAACAAGGTGGCTTGTATACTTCTTATTTCTTTACTATTAACACGTCTATTTGTTTATCTTAAAAAAGTTAAAAACTGTTTTTGTTTCAAATGATAAAATATTTGCATATTTATTTTGATCATACAACTTTATAATTACATTCTATTTAATGATTTATTACTAAATATGAACAAGCCAAGGAAGATAACTCCATTATGAAGAAGCAAGGGAAGATAACTCCATGAACTGTTATAATCCTCTTCCCTGAACTCTTTTCAAATGCTTTCACAATATCTTATTTATTAATGACTTTGATGGACAGCTTCATTATTTTTCTATATTCAATGATTAATTAGTAATTATGAACAAGCTAAGGAAGATAACTCCATTAGGAAGAAGCAAGGGAAAATAACTCCATTAACTGTTTAACCCCCCCCCCCTTTTTCAACTCTTTCCAAATGCTCTTCAAATGCTAGGTCCTGAACCCTGACTTAAGGGTCATGAATTTCACATTTTAGGTAGAGGAGTTCATAACCATGCATTCAATTTTTTGCCCACATGTGTGGGAGTAAAGATTTTTAAGATTTAATACATTTTTACCATATGACTATATTGGCCCCACCCTAGGGCCTAAACCCCTGTCCCAGGGGTCATGAATTTCAAAATTTAGGTAGAAGACTTCATGGACATCATATCCATGCATTCACTTTTTCACAAATATATACGGGAGTATAGAAAAAGATTTTCTAGATTTCAAACATTTTTACTATATGGCCATATTGGCCCCACCCTAGGGACTAAACACCTGTCCCAGGGGTCATAAATTTCACAATTTAGGTAGAAGACTTCATGGACATCATATCCATGTATTTACTTTTTAAAGGGATCTGGACACGATTTCAGATGAAAATATTATTTTTGATTTTTATGTATTAAATAGTTTACTTGTGTATTTTGAATGATTTACCAAAATTTGAATGTTAGAAGTCGTGTTACAAGCGAGATACAGAGGAAAGAAGTTGCTGTTATGTAAACAAAGCTCGAGTCTTATATTTGTTTACAAATAATGTAAAGTAAAGAAATTACCATTTCTTTGATAAAATAACTTATGGAAACAAGATAAACTTATTAACAGGTTCATAAATAAGTTTATCAACAACAAAATGCAACATTAGATTGAAACTTTTACCAATCAGGACATATGTAAATAATAACAGGACTCGAGCTTTGTTTACAAAACAAAGAATTTTAACCTCTGTAACTCGTTTGTAACTCGATATTTGACTTTCAAATTTTGACAGAGCATTAAAAACATCCATATTGACCATTCTAGACATTAAAAATGAAAAAATAAATTTTGAAAAAATTGAGCTCAAATCGTGTCCAAGTCCCTTTAACAAATATATATGGGAGTAGAGAAGAAGATTTTGTAAAATTTAATACATTTTTACTATATGGCCATTTAGGCCCCACCCTTAAGCCTAAACCCCTGACCCAGGAACCATAAATTTCACAATTTTGGTAGAGGGCTTCATGGACATCATATCCATGCATTTAGTTTTTAACAAATATCTATGGGAGTAGAGAAGAAGATTTTCTAAGATTTAATACATTTTTACTATATGGTCATATTGGCCCCACCCTAGAGCCTGAACCCCTGACCCAGAGACCATAAATTTCACAATTTTGGTAAAGGGCTTCATGAACATCATAACCATGTATTTAGTTTTTAACAAATATCTATGGGAGTAGAGAAGAAGATTTTCTAAGATTTAATACATTTTTACTATATGGCCATATTGGCCCCACCCTAGAACCTGAACCCCTGACCCAGAGGCCATGAATTTCACAATTTTGGTATATGGCTTCATGGACATCATAACCATGCAATCAGGTTTTTCCTCACGTGTGGGAGTAGAGAAGAAGATTTTTGAAAACTTGGCTGTTTTTTGCATATTTGGCCCCACCTGTGGCACCCTGGGGTGGTAGAGACACCAATTTCACAATTTACATTCCTCTTACCATAGAGATGCTTCACACTAAAAATGGAAACAATTGGCCTTGTAGTTTTTAAGAAGAAGTTAAAAATGTAAATTGTTAACGCACGACGCACGGACGAAAACAGAAAGCAAAAGGTCACCTGAGTTACTCAGGTGACCTAATACAGATAATTGGTAAAGAAAAAAGGTAAACTGTTTTATTGCAAATATGAATTTCCTTTGTTGTCGTTTCTTTTACTGTAAGTAAATTTAATAATGCACATTTAATAATTCAAAAGTAACCAATGTACAAAATCTATAGTGGTAACTACCATAAGATTCATATCAACATCATCCTCTATATACAAAAAAAAAAATTTGATAAATTAACAAACTTCGAATTTACACATAAAACGTAGTAAAATGAAATAACGAATTAAATCAATTTACATTGATTGTTTTTAAATTTAAAAAATGGCCTTTCCAATTTATCAACATGGTTTAAAATCTCCGATATTTGACAGTGAGAATAGATAACTTTGCATTTAAGTCGTTCGCGAGAGCACGACATGATTCGCTCAGTTTGTTTAAGTAAAAATGACCATGTTAATTTTTGCCTTACATTCTGTAAATCAATTTAAGAATTAACGACATTTTGAAGACTAAATTCGCTTAAGTCGACACTTGCATACTTGTATTTGTAACTATTGTCTGTAGTGTTCGCTAGATTTTAGAGAATAAAATAACTTTATAAATACTATCTTATTTACTCTTACCGGCTTCATTTGGTTACTTTTTGCATTGCATTATGTTTTGCCAGTAATTGGTTTTTCTATAAATACAAGCATATAATATCCAAAAAATAAGTGAGAATACCATTGAAACAAGAAACACCCACATCTTCAGAATGACTGCACTTAAACGGATTTTTTTGTTTTTGGCATAATTGAAGTGAGCTTTCATTTCCAGTACATTTAAAGAGATTCATAAGAATCAATCCAGTTCCCCGTCCGTAAAAAGCAGACGCTTTTACTTCCACGTGTCTTCTACAAGTAAGTATGCAATAAAATGTTACTCAAAAGCACTGTAATTCCTGTTAGAACGTTAGACAAGAGAAATCAGGTCGGGCTCACCTTTTATTATATCAATTGCTAAAAATGTATATTATTATGTGGGTATATATCGATTTCTTTATTTTCAAGACCTATGATGCTTACATTCTTCCGTGGGGAGACATCGATTTGCCACTGGTGGGAAGCGACTGACGTTACTGCAGTAACCGTCAATCAACATGACGATGACACAAAAGACAGGCAATTCTCAGGTTGATAACTTACCTATCATTAATATTATTATCACTTTCTAGTCATCTACATTCTTAGCAAAATATGAAGCAATATCATTATTTAATATGTCGCAAAAATCAAATGCTGGCGGTGTTTAAAAACTTTACGATGTCAGTGACTGACACAAAGTTACAAAAACAAGATGTCGGTTACTTTACAGACTTACGTCAGTTACTCCTTTAAATTTAGTTTCAGAGGCGAATTTAAGTTTGGTTAAGAAATCAGTTTTTTCCGAGGTAAAACATTTTTTAAAGCATTCGATGCATTTTTAACTATAGATGGACCTTAACTTCCTGTGTAGAGATCTACACTGAATTGTAACAATATAAAGGTTTAAATTTAGTAAATGTATTTGATGACCGTGTACGTGCTTACTAGGACTATAGTTAAAAAAAGCTATGTTTCTTTTAATGCGAATGACCCAATAAAAACCCATCTACTGAAAAATTATATTTAAACCATATGCAATTCAACATTTTTAAATTTTTATTTTGGATTACTTTTCATTTACCTATTTTTAATGCAATTTTATTGGAAGTATTCATTTCGGGTCGGATTAGAGTAAACAGTAGTAAAGAATTAAAACGAGTCGGCAATATCTCGATACTTCAGAACAATTTTAAACAAGCTTAATTTTTGGTTATTATTTGTCCTATAACACACTAGGCTGTGAAGAAAAATTGAGTACCGCGCGTTAGCATTCTTTGGCATTCAAAATTAAAATTACATGCAACAATTAATGGCTCAGGTATAACAGCGTTCTTTATATTTGATTTACTGGTAATGATTGTCGAATTCTGTTCTATTTTGTTGATATTTTCATTTTTTTAATACGTGAACAAATTCAAACAATTTGGTTTATAAATGATTTTAATCAAAATTATTATATACATGGTTGGGAGCTCCTATAGAATTTACAATCTCAATACACTTCTCAATACGTCTTTTACTGAATGTTTTATCAAATCAAATTAATTACACAATAGTCGATTTGGTAAAATAAAATTCAGTAAACGACACACATGTATATTGTTACTTTGCGGGTAAACTATTCACATACAGCCTGTACATATAAATGCATTTTGGAATAAGACTGACAATTTATTATTGTCCTATTATATGAAAACATATTCTTCATAAAGTAATTTTACTAGATGTATACAAATGGACCCCAAAATCATATAGAATATCAACAATGAGTAATGATCACGATGATCAAATACGTTATATATTTGCAATAGAACAATATTCATTTCCAATGATAATGGTACACAATCGTTTCAGCAGTAGTGGACATTGTTTTTGATAAACAGTCCATAGTTACTGACATCTTAATTTTATAGTAACTAACATCATCGCATTTTAAATTGTCGATGAAACGTTCAAAATGTTCAAGGTGAAAAATTTAAAATAATATTTTAATTAAGGACGACGTTACTCAGAATAAAACAAAAACCCACTGATGATAATGAAAAAAAAATTATTGTATCTTTCAGACCTTTGATTGTATTGTTATTTCTCACATTCAAAACGGGTCAATGACCTGCTTTTTTAATTAATGGCCATTGAATAATTTTTGAAAAAACTTAGGAAAAAACCCTCAAAATTTTACACTATGATTAAGATATTTTAATTGCGAAATATGATTAAAATCTTTAAAAAATAAAATACAGTTTTTAATAGGCAGCATAGCTAAATAGATACAAATCATTAATTTTTCAATTTTTTTACTATTCCAGTCCGAATTTCTTCTATCAGTTTTCAAATCCCTACCCATTTTAGATTTAACTTACCAAAAAAAAAAATGAACGATGACAACACTAAAACATTTATAGTATTAAACTACTTATATCGACCTTATTTTGCTGGCATAACATTTATATGATGTCAATGATCAAAACTTTGAGATATTGTGTCTTTTATGGTTTTTGGCATTTTTCAATATTTTTGTATTGCGTGCCATCTTAAAGAATAAAAGATATAAAACCAACGGAAAAACAGCAAAACTATGTTGACTAAGAAATAAGGTATCCCGCGCAAGGGGAAAGTTTTGCATACAAGCCCATTCTTCTAAAATACTTGAACATATGGATTTTTAGTATGTGTTCGACTTGAAAATGAACACAAAAACCTTCAATTTTGGGGGAAAATCAACTTTTTAAATTATACCGCTCTTTATAAAAAATAAAAATCCCTGCAGTTTTCGAACTCGGGACCTGCGGGTTGGTAGACCGACGCTACACCCGATACGCCACATAGATAGTGACCCAGCTTTGGCGATATAAACTGTTTCTGAATGCGTTGAAATCGCCATTTTGTGACGAACTGTCATAAAAAGTAAAGGTCACGGGGTGTTGAGGATCCTTAATTTCTTCTTGCAGCTCACTGGAGAAAATGATATCAAGCCTTTTTTCAAATCAGTGAGTGGGTATTTAGTGCGTCTTGTCTCTGAATTTTGTTCTATAGGTCAAATTTCACTATAATTTTTATCACTGTTCAAAATAAGGATTTCAGATAAAAGACTGTTTGGGGAGGGGGTCATCCCCCCTCCCTTCTGCTTCCCGTTTAGACTTAGAGCACAATCTGTTCATTGTTTACAAATTAATGTATAATGTTTACTAACAATCTGTCGTGGTATTAAATTGTATGATATTAAAAAACGCTATTGTATGCATATTTATTTGCATATTTTAAAGCAAAGATGTCAGATCCAAATGGCCTTACTTTCCGCCATGATGTTAAATAGTCTTCCCGCGTTCCTGGGCACTCCGTTCTGGAAAGTTCTCTTCATCAAAACTAAAATCGCATCAAATTGTGTTCCAGATTATTTATTAACTTTTTTGTATTAACCAAAGATGTCCGATTTAGGTATCTGCCTGCGATGCAATATGAACCCGTCCCACACTTTTCGTTATTTAGTCAACCGCGTTCTTGGTTACCCCGTTTTGGAAAGTTCTATTCCATTCTCTCACCAGAGGTCGCGCTTCGCAAGCTAAGGAGTTTTCAAAACTAATATTGAGCATTCAAGAAACGAATTGCCTTATTTTATTTATTCAACATTTGTCAAATCTTAACTTCTATGTATAATTCTAAGTCAGTTTCCAGTAAATATATTCATTCTTAACGTAATAATTCAAAATTATTTCATTGCAAGTATATATTTTTATGCTAACTACCATTGACTTGGATCCGCCAAAGCGTGTCCACCACCTTACTAGCATTTTTGCTATTTCGGGCTGGTTTATCAAAAATGAAAGTAAGTTTTAAATTAAATTTACAATAATTACTTATCAGGTAAAATTCCTATTGTAGCTTACGGACATCATATCACACTTAAGGTGGTATGGGACACCAGTCGATATTAATGTGGATAAAAATATATTATAATAAATACTTTCACCGGTTTAAAATTTACAAATTTTGCAATATTAAACCAAAAATATGGTTTAGAAATATTTGGATGGTAAAAACAATAACAGTTCCAGTGGGATTCGAACTCCTGACTAACAGATTCGTAGTTGATGCTCTAACATATTGCGATACGCTGTTAGGTGACAATAATTGGAAGGAAAACATTTATAAAATTAAACTTGATTTTATTGTTTATTTCGATAGGAAGTACTTCATAATATGGAGGTGTCCCATACCACCTTAATTTATAAGTATCGATATTACTGCCGTAATATAATTAAGTGGAAAACAAAATCCGAAACAGTTTGTCCTAATTTCCTCTGCTTTACTGTGAAGTCTAATTAACACTGTGCCGGATAATTATGCCAGTGCCAAAGTGGCATTTTTGCACCCGTCTAAGCTGCATATACCGAAAAATTGAAATATGCCATATGATAGACCATTGCTTAAAGAGTTTACAACCACCTTTGTTATCATTGTATCTCACCTGTCAGGTGAGATATTTACCTTTCAAAACTAAATTCCTACAGGAAAATAATTTTTCCCATAGGAAAAACAGTATTCCGTTAGGAAATTAGAAATTTCCTATTGGAATACAAGAACTTCCTATAGGAATTTCAATTCCGATAGGATTTTATAAAATCCGATAGGAAATTTTAATTTCCTATAGGAAAACTACCTGTCTGAGTCAAATTCCTACAGGAAATAGCTTTCTCCTATAGGAAATAATATTCCTATAGGATTTTTAGAATATCCCATAGGATTGTCAATATTTCCTGTAGGAGAATCGTTTCTCCTATGGGAATTATCATTTTCCTATGGGTTATTATTTTTTAAAAGTAAATATCTCACCTGTCAGGTGATACACACTAAAAAAAAGTGGTTATATACTATCTAGACAATGGTCTATTATTTGGTATATGTGGATATTTCCGAAAATACAACTTAAGCGGGTGCAAAAATGCCACCTTGACACTGGCATAATTATCCGGCACAGTGTTCTATTTTTGTTTTAACAGAATTCCATAATAAGTATTAATATCAAATGTTATGTCAATAAACGTTCATTTTATAAATAATTTTTGTGTTAAGAACAAATTTCACACGTGACATTGAACTTTATAACAATCTAAATTTAACAACTCAAACACTGAGTAAACAACATTCTTAAGCAAGCTATCGACATGAAAACGTCATGCCTTTTTGGGTCATCGCCATGTTGAATGACAATTACTGCAGTAACGGTCAGTCGCTTAATACCAGTAAATTGTGTACATTTTTTATGGGGATGCATCGCAGATGTATATAACTTTATTAATGGGTATACAATAATTTCTGACTATTTTTACGTGACCTAACAATAATGTGCATATATTCTTTAAATAGATAGGTGGGTAGACATTCTTACGTGGGGAGTCCCAGTTCTCTACACGCCACCTTAGCATCGTTCTTTGTGAAGTCATCATCACAAACTGTACCCCATGATCCGCGGCCTTCCAGTCTTACTTCCAAGCGACCATTTGTTGCAAATGAACCATTTACCAATCGAATGCTATCGGATTTGTTGACTATAAATAAAAAAAAACTTATAAATGAAAAAAAAAAATAAATTCATTGTAAAAAACAGAATATTCCCTGTTTTAAAGACATGAAAAAAGTTACCGCAGATAACTCCTGCGTCGTTGGCATGGCTACACGATAGTTTTACAAAGGAGCAATTGAATATGTCTGTTTCATCTCCTTTGCAATCTACTTTACTGATAAAATTTGGACCGATGCCTCTTCCAAATGTTGCGTTCGAAACACCAATTCCATTCCTAAAATAAATTTATCAATAATAGTATGAAATGTAGCCGAAAAATCATTACGCCTTTTAAATTATTTTCTTAGTTGAAAGGAGTATCAAATACAAGATTGTATACACCAATTAAATGAATTAAGAATGCAAGCTTGTGTGTTATTAGTAAAACGAATCCCAGTCGCAATTTCAGTGAATGTACGTATGAATTAGATTGTTTGCTAGCGCTTTAACCAACTCTAGGTGAACAATATTTGTATGGTCTTAAGGTCTGCAGAGAATTATTGACAGAGAGTAAAAAAAGTTTGGTAGCTGGTTTACTTTTATCCTTTTGTGGAGATTTTAAGCAACTTTTATTTTTTATACGCTGCAGAATAATAATTCACGTTTTGCCTATGTCATTTTCTCTTTCAAAACTGAAAACCAGGACGCAACGCCAAAATCCTAAATTTTATACCAAAACAGAGCTTGGATATGAACTTTATAATATCAATAGTTTATCTTTGAAAAGTATATACTTTCTGTTTCACACTCAACACAACAACAGTAAAAATACATTTAAAAGCATTTAAAAATTGATACAATATAGTAAATACACGTACTGCACATAACTTACATTCCAAGCCCAAGTTGTTTGCAGACGACGGTAGCGTCATTATGGTCCCAGTCCTCATCACAAACAGTTGACCAGACACCATTCGTGACCACTTCAACTCTTCCCATTGAAGTTATATTATCGGCATTTACCAACCTAATGTCTTAAAATAAAAGATCGATATTTGGAAATAATTCAGACCTCTACAAAACAAATAATGGTTCGTCTTAGATATCGTCAATTGCTTACAGTGTTGGCAGGGTCCCCCGTTATCCTTACACTGACAGGCATCTCCAGTGTAGCCTTGTTTACAGTGACATTGTCCATTCTTTTTATCACAGTATTCGCTGTGTAAATGAACGCAATCACATTCGTCACAGCTTAATCCAAAAGTCCAATCTTCACAATCTATATAAAAAAGAACCAAGCTCAACCCCACGTTCCACACGCAAATCAAAGGGTTTTTTTTCCGGAAGTCCGACTTACTTTCCTCATCCGCTCCCTCCCAAAAATTAGAACTCAAGGATTTTACAAAGAAATCTGCTATGACTTTGACACTGACTGAATAAAGTCACAGCAAACCCCTTACCTACAAGCAGTATTTTGGTATTGTCTGAACAAGCTTTGGCAATAGAAATATTAGATTCAGGATTTTAAAAAGTTTATTATGACTTTAACAAAGGTCTGATACATGTATGTCTTTGATGTTTGATCACATTCTCTACCTAATGACATCATATGGCATGATCATGAGCCAGATTGGGCAAAGCATAGATAATATATGGTACTTTCAAGGATTTTATACATACTGTAGGTATGCCAGGACCTAAATTTTAGACACCGAAACTTGCTTCAAGGTCACCATTCCACTTACCCAATTTCACTGTGTGTATAGTATAAGCCAGATTGGAAGAATGAAAGAGAAAATATGTCTGGAAATGTGATGTCAGATGGACAGAAATACCGGCAGACTAACCACTGTAGGACACATTCAAAGCGGGATACTAATACACTTTCCGTAAAGATAGAGAAATGGCGTTTACAGTCACGTTGAACACGCTCACCAAAATGTATCACTTGGCACATGAGATAGAGAAGAGTAACATTTATTTACGAAGTTCACACCAGGTAAACACTGCAAATATTTACTGGATTTCTGCAACATTTAAAATATTGCAAATGAGTGCATTGGGGTGCATTTTTTCTTCAATCACATATAGATAGATTTGATGAAATTCATAGACCAGCCGAAGGAAAAAAAAGTACCTAAGTGTGCTCATGTATACCAAGGGCTTATGAATCACCCCTGCGAATGATATTGTCATTCAAATTTAGACCACGTGGTTTTATTTGACCCTTTCAGTTTCTCAGTAAAAATCGTGCCTCGTGTTTATATTCTATTTCCTAATATCTAGGTACTTGTATAATCAAATATAAAATCTAGATATATATTGATTTCAAACTTTGTCTTCATTAATTAGTGGATAAAATGAGTTCTAGAAATAAATATGACAATAGAAAATATAGGTGTTTTTCTGTTTTTGCAACAATTAAGGTGGCACGGGACAGTTTTTTTTATACAATTCATTGTAACCAGGGGATGTGTGTTTTCGGAACTCTGTAACTAGAATTTCCTCAGTTACCATTGGGCACAAATACCTTTAATTCACTTGTTATACGGCAAATCACCAATTTCTAAAGAAAATTACTAGTCAAAACCTGTAAAATTTTCTACATACTGGATTTTATGAGATTTTGACCCTTTCATTTTTTGCTACTTTTTCATGATTTTTCAGCTTTTTAGACCTCCCCCAGCTAATTCCCTGCAAAGGGTTGACTTCTGTACCGTGTGTATGTTGCACCATCACATGTCAGAAACTTACCGGTGTATAGTTAACAATGTCCCATCCACCTACTTTTCGTGTTATTTTACCTCCCGTCTGTCACTTGCAATTTCACTGTGTAAAGTCAACACAACAGTCAAAGCCGCGGTTTCGCATTTTACTTCTGATTCTCAGGTATCTAACATATTGGGCCTACATATTGCATGCCAATTTCAACAAGAGACATCCCTCTAACTACTGATAATCATAAAAAATAATTTCATGAATTTTAGTGACACTCATAAGCCTTCAAGTACAGCAACTCTCAATTTTACAAAAATTTATTATAAAGTACTTTATACGAAACTGTCCCTTGTTACCTAACATGCTTAGTAGCGATCCCCCTAAGGATTAATTTTCGATCCGCGCCTGACCTAGTAATAGCATCAATAGTGAAACAGACTATACTATTTTATGCAGAATGTTCCTTGAAAATGGCTAGATATACTACGTTTTTATACAAAACAGGCACCCACTCTGTCTTTAAAAAACTATAGTACTGCACAACAAGCGCATAAAACATGGCTATGATTTTATCAAGCAACCAATGTTTACATTTTCAACCACGTGTAGAGTGGTTGAACACGAACGATAACTCTTTTCTGAATATCATCGTTTAGTTTAAATAACCGCTAGATGATGAAATAAGACATATATCTTAATAGATTTTCATGTTTTAACATAAATCAAAGTAGGATATGATATGAAAAACGGCCAGTACTTACGTATTTTGAGAATATTATCCGAACACTTATACTTCCGCTCGAAATTTCACAGGAACTGAACAAATCTCGGGGAAGTCTCGTGAACTTTCATTCGAGCACCTCTGGATTTCAAACATATTTAGCAACGATAAAGAAAACATTCCGAACACATTCGCAGGGGTGTGTGAATGTCGGTGAGGGAAATGGTCTGAGGGAATAGTGTCAAAATAGTGTATCCTTACCATAATTGAAGGTGTATATATATTCTTAGTGGTCGTTTCATCTAGGACAACAAATTGATTTGTGATGGAACAAGTATCAAAGATAAAGAACATAATTTATGCAAATGAAAAAAAATTATTTTTTTTTTCGGTAAATTTACATAGTTTATTAACAAAAACCTTATTTTATACAAATGGGAAGAGACAGTTGTAATTTCTTCAAATTCAACTGAATTTAAAGGTCAACTGCGATTCAATTGAAATAAATAGTTACGCTTAACTCTGTGGAAAAAAATAGTACAGTACCAGAAAAATTTGTTCAATACAATAACAAAAGTAGATTTGTTTCAAATGGACAGAAAGAAAGATATGTGTGAGGACATATTGACTGTGTCAAAGAAAAAGGTACAGTTTCTTTCAATATATGCTCTCAAATTTAATAGTTGTTTATAAGTCATGAAAATACACATGTTGCATCTTGTTTGTAAAAAGTACTAAGTTATGCACCTAAGTTCTGTATTCAAAAAGGAATAATGACTTCAAAATTATCATATTCAAGTGAACAAACTTTTAGATTAAAAACGACATGGAAATATTGTGCATTCTGCTAAGTTTTATAACAATATGAGCTGAATTCAGTAGAATTTAACTTTGCTGCAAAAACCTGCAAATATGATAATTCTGCATGCAACTTAAACCTTTATGACAATAAGATTAAATCAAATTATTAAATTTATCATATGAGAGATTTCTAAGGAATATTTAGCAAACCAATTTTTGAACAGGACGACATTAATTTAATTTTACTTTAATCCTTTTAATGGATTTTCCAACAAAAATATGACTGACAGAAATTTATAAAGCATAATCTTTTCATCACTGTAGTGGTTTATTACAGTTTCACAATAAAAAACTTACAATATGAAAATGCAGCTGATATTGGTTTAAAAAATAAATACGGAAAAATACATTTTTATGTCATCACAATTACCATGTGAAAATCTTACGAGGTTATTATTCTCTTAGTCCTCCTCGTATGAGGCACAAAGTAATGCCATTGCTTTTAATGGAGAAGACAACATCTTATCGAATTTTTTTCCCTGTGAATTGAACATTTACGGGGTCGCCCACAAATCAGCAGACAATCTTTCCAGTATGCAAAGGCAGTAAGATGCAGAGACCTGGATGAGGCAAAACTGATTCAGGAAGCCAATATGCCATATCCGTTAAAAGAATAGGAGACAAAATTAGGCCCAATGAGCAGTGGACCGATACCATATATTTACATGTACATGTATATACTCTATTTATAAAATACTATAAAGATAATTTTAGTTATTTAATATTGATTTAATGGAAAAATTAGAATTTTAATTGTAAAATGCATAACATCGCTGATAAAAGTGTTCGTTATTTAAAAGATTTAAAAGAACATTTTAATTTACATGATATGTGAGAAAAGCTAAATCCAGAAATGACAGGTTTTACTTGGTGTGATGCCAAAAACGATCCAAAAAGTCGAATTGATTACGTATTCATAAACACATCGTTGCATAATGAATTAACAAGTATTAAAGGGACCTGGACACGATTTCAGATGAAAATTTTATTTTTGATTTTTATGTATTAAATAGTTTACTGGTGTATTTTGAATGATTTACCAAAATTTGAATGTTAGAAGTCGTGTTACAAGCGAGATACAGAGGAAAGAAGTCGTTGTTATGTAAACAAAGCTCGAGTCTTATATTTGTTTACAAATAATGTAAAGTAGAGAAAATAACATTTCTGTGACAAAATAACTTGTGGAAACAAGATAAACTTATTAAATGTGTTCATAAATAAGTTTATCAACAACAAAATGCAACATTAGATTGAAACTTTTACCAATTTAAGACATATGTAAACAATAACAGGACTCGAGCTTTGTTTACAAAACAAAGAATTTTAACCTCTGTAACTCGCTTGTAACTCGATATTTGACTTTCAAATTTTGACAGAGCATTAAAAACATCCATATTGACCATTCTAGACATTAAAAATGAAAAAATAAATTTTGAAAAAATTTAGCTCAAATCGTGTCCAAGTCCCTTTAAGGTTGGTTTTCGAAAAGGCAATCGGTTTTTGGAACGCAGTTCGCAGTTCGCTATTCGCAATTCAAAAGTGAACTGCGTTCTAGAACGCAGTTCGCAATTCAAAATTTATAATTCACATTTGAGGCCTGAAATTTTCAGGGTCATCTACTAGTGGTATACCATTACCACTGTGAATATTTAATGAGCTGGTCGTCTCTAGTTTTTGAGATACGGGCATATTTGCAATTGAAAAGTGAACTGCGTTCTAAAACGCAGTTCGCAATTCAAAATTTATGATTCATATTTGGGGCCTGAAATTTTCAGGGTCATCTACTAGTGGTATACCACTACCACTGTGAATATATGGTGAAGTGGTCATCTCTAGTTTTTGAGATTCGGGCATATTTGCAGTTGAAAAGTGAGCTGCGTTCTAGAACGCAGTTCGCAATTCAAAATTTATAATTCATATTTGGGGCCTGAAATTTTCAGGGTCAACTACTAGTGGTATACCACTACCACTGTGAATATATCGTGAAGTGGTCATCTCTAGTTTCTGAGATTCGGGCATATAAGCAATTGAAAAGTGAACTGCGTTCTAGAACGCAGTTCGCAATTCAAAATTTATAATTCATATTTGGGGCCTAAAATTTTCAGGGTCATCTACTAGTTGTATACCACTACCACTGTTAATATTCAATGAAGTGGTCATCTCTAGTTTTTGAGATTCGGGCATATTCATAGTTGAGGCCTGAAATTTTCAGGGTCATCTACTAGTGGTATACCACTACCACTGTTAATATTTAATGAAGTGGTCATCTCTAGTTTTTGAGATACGGGCATATTTGCAATTGAAAAGTGAACTGCGTTCTAGAACGCAGTTCGCAATTTAAAATTTATAATTCATATTTGGGGCTTGAAATTTTCAGGGTCAACTACTAGTGGTATACCACTACCACTGTGAATATTTGGTGAAGTGGTCATCTCTAGTTTTTGAGATTCGGGCATATTTGCAATTGAAAAGTGAACTGCGTTCTAGAACGCAGTTCGCAATTCAAAATTTATAATTCATGTTTGGGGCCTGAAATTTTCAGGGTCATCTACTAGTGGTATACCACTACCACTGTAAAATATGGTAATGTGGTCATCCTTTAGTATTTAGATTCGGGTCCGACTCATTAAACACCATTCGCAATTGAAAAATGAACTGCGTTCTAGAACGCAGTTCGCAATTCATAATTTTTAATTCATATCTGGGGTCTGAAATTTTCAAGGTCATCTACCAGTGTTATAACACTACCACTGTGAAAATATGGTGAAGTGGTCATCTCTATGTTTTTGGATTCGGGCTCCTGCTTATAGAACACTGTTCATCATAATGGGGTTTTAAACATCGGGCTTGGAATCATCGATGTTTTCTCAACTAGTATTTTTCGGAGGGTTAACGTCAAAACTTGACTGAGGGAAAATAATTTCCAATTTTTTTGGGTGGTTTTTGCGGGTATTTGCTCGTTTTAGGGGCATATCTATATAATTAGATGAAAAACATTATGTTAGGTGTGAGACTTTTCCATTTTGTAAAAATGACGAGATCATTTGAATTTTTGATGTCAGTCATTTCTTTTGGGGGGGGGGGGGTTGTTTCGTTTTATCATAAGATGTTATTAGTCCATGGTATGATTAACAATCCTGGATTATCGTATTGTTTCTTTTTCATATTTTAATGGTTTCTAAAGTTGCGGATTTTGAAGGGGTGCTACCCCTCCCACCCCCACCCCCTGCCCCGTCCTTCTGAAAAACCCCTCCCTCAAAAAATAAACAAAAGAGAGGGAGAGAAAGGGAAAAGAAGATCAACCAGGCATGTAAGAAATTTCTTAATAACCTACATGTACATTTTACAGCAATAGGGGTTTGCTGTAAATATGTTTGTGCATCTTTTGGTTGTAATGTCGATTTTCATGGAGTACGGGAACACCAATGCAGATACTAATTTCACGGTTTCGTTTATACTTATTCAAATCTAAAAAAAATTAGGAGTTCCTCAATGCTTCGCTGCCTGGACCTCCTGAACATAGCTGGAGTTTCTATGCAGCCCAAAATCCCCCTTCCTCTGAAAAACCCTGCTAGCGAACATGTACTTCATACATCCAAATTTCCCATCACCCCTCCCTACTCTTTTAAAATATTTCTGGATCCGCGTCTGTTTAAACTCAATCCTTCCTTTTCTCCTATGTTTGCTGGAAATGTTTTATTCGCATATTTATTTTATAACTTTGTATAATTTGTAGAATTTCTGGTATCAATTACATTACTGTCGATTTATATGCTAAATTCATCAATGTAAGTTAAAAACGTTAAACACATGTATGTAAAATTTCAAATGTGTTTAATATGTTAACATTAAAAAATTTAAGATATGATAAGTTTTTAATATTTGCGTAATAGTAAAATTATTTTCATTGATGATGTCTCGATCAATAAAGAATGCACTCTTTTGAATAAGTTTCTAGTCGACGCCGCATAAAGAAACTGATTGACCACATCCGTCCATTAAAGTTCTCTCCGAGCCATGAAGGCGCCAAAGATAGGTACGTGTACCCAGTATCCGTGGTGCAAGTGGATAACAGTCATTGCTTTCTCACCCCTGGATGGGACACCAGTCTATCACAGGTTAACTCTCACCGTAAACCGTTCCCAATTTCAGTTGGGTAGCCTGAGACATTGTAGATAAAGTACTTTAGTTGTTAAAAGTCAAAAGTAACAGCAAAATACATTGAGTGACAACACTAAAAAACGTATTACCATATGCATTCAAGTAATTTTATGCTATTCATTATCAATATTAATTTTTAATCTATATCCTCTTTCATATCTTTAAAATGTTTTTGTTTAGGACAATATTAAATGTTGATTACCAGTTACTTATGTAGTAATCACTCACGAATAATTTACTCTGTCTTCGAAATCTTATATGAGTTAAATATCAAACAATAATGTAAGTTTATAAGCCATTCATTCACAAATCAAGGTGTTCGAAATACATAGCAAAAACCATACAAAAAAATTCTACCCTTAGTCAAATACTTTAAGAATAATGCTTTCTCAGAATGAAAAAAAAATTCCACTGCATGGTGATAATGAAAAACTATCTATTGTCTGTTATTGACCTTTGGTTGTAGTGTTATTTTTCAATATAAAAAAGTAAGTCAAAGACCCACTTTTTGAGTTAATGGCCATTGAATATGTTTTGAAAAAATTTAGAAAAATCCCTTAAAATTTTACACTATGATTGAGATTTTCTTAATTGTAATAATTGGACATATAATTAAGCTCTTTAAAAATGAAATACAGTTTATGAATGTTAGTGGTACTAAATAAAAACAACGGATTAAGTTTGCAGTTGTTTTTTTTTAATATTTCAGCTCGAACTTCCTCTATTGGTTCACAAATCCCTTCCCATTTTTGATTCAATTAAACAAAAATTGAATGATGAAATACAAAAGCATGAATTGAATTAAACTACCTAATATATTGATATTATTTTGCGGGCATGAAATTTATTTGAGGTCAATGATAAAAATTTTGAGATAAGATGTCTTTTATCGTTATTAAGCATTTTTCAATATTTTTGCATTGCGTTTCATGGGGTTATCTTAATGATTAAGTGAGATAATACCAACAAAAAACATGCAACATTACATTGACTTAAATATAAAAGCTTAACTTTTAATAGTAAAGTACTGTCAAAAATGTTTTAGCAGACAACAAAATCTGCAAAATTTAGTCCAAATTTCCTCTCTTTTGCTATAAGTCCATTTTTGTTTGATCCTAATTCCATGATCTAGTAAAAAAAATATCGAATGTTATGTCAAGAATAATTCATTTCAGTTTTGTGTTTAGAACAAATTTCATTCATGACGATGATCTTTATAACAATCCGAATTTGACAAATCGAACCCAGAGTTAATAACATCCTTAACAGTAGCACAATTACTCAAATTATATAATTTTTGTAGAGTTAATAGAGTTGGAAATATTCAGTATAAGCTAGGTGTATTTTCAGTAAGACCCTGAAGTTTATAAACTTTCAGGTTCAAGGGTAGGGGCCCTCGATGTTTCCGAGTCCGATATTTAAAATCCCATTATAATGAATAGTTAATTTTTTAGGGCCCCATATCTCAAAAACTAGAGTTGACCGAATCACCATATTTTTACGGTGGTAGTGGTATACAACTAGTAGATGACCCTGAAAATTTCAGGCCCCAAATATGAATTATTAATTTTGAATTGCGAACTGCGTTCTAGAATGCAGTTCACTTTTCAATAGCGAATAGTGTTTAATGAGTTGGGCCCGAATCTAAAAACCTAATGATGACCACATTACCAATTATTAACAGTGGTAGTGATATACCACTAGTAGATGACCCTGAAAATTTCAGGCCCCAAATATGAATTATAAATTTTGAATTGCAAACTGCGTTCTAGAACGCGGTTCACTTTTCAATTGCGAATAAGCCCGTATCTCAAAAACTAGAGATGACCACTTCACCATATATTCACAGTGGTAGTGGTATACCACTAGTAGATGACTCTGAAAATTTCAAGCCCCAAATATGAATTATAAATTTTGAATTGCGAATAGTGTTTAATGAGTGGGGCCTGAATCTAGAAACCTAATGATGACCACATTACTATATTTTCACAGTGGTAGTGGTATACCACTAGTAGATGACCCTGAAAATTTCAGGCCCCAAATATGAATTATAAATTTTGAATTGCGAACTGCGTTCTAAAACGCAGTTCACTTTTGAATTACGAATAGCGAACTGCGAACTGCGTTCCAAAAACCGATTGCCGAAGCAGAACTAAACGCAATATATGATAAAAAATCAAAAGGAGCTCAAATAAGATCAAAGATTATATGGATTGAAGGGGAGACAAATTCTAAATACTTTTTAAGCTTAGGAAAACATATTCAATCGACAAACAATATTTAAAAAAACCAAAAAATTGTCTGAAAATAAATAAAGCAAATGCAATTTTAGAAGAAATGCTTAATTTCTATCAAGAACTATATACCAGTAAAAATATACGATGCGAAAAAATTGAGTCAGATCTATCTCAAAGAAACGTAATTCCTAAACTTGATAACGATGACACACAATTATTAGAATTATTCCCTTCTTACGAAGAATGTAAAGAAGCTGTAAATAACATGAAAAAAGAAAAGTCCCCTGCGTTAGATGGTCTCCCAAGTGAATTTTATCAGTGTTTCTGGGACGACACTGGTCCTTTTTTCTACAAAGCAATTAAAGATTCTTTTCATATAGGCGAATTATCATATTCACAAAGACTTTCTGTCATATCACTTATTCACAAAAAAGGTTATAAAGATAGCTTAAAGAGCTATAGACCGATTAGTTTAACAAATACTGACTATAAAAGTATTGCGTTTGATTTGGTAAAACGACTACAAAATATATTATCTAAGCTAATTAACGCACATCAAACTGCATATATAAAAGGCAGATATATTGGGGGAAACGCTAGGTTAATACCTAGCGTATTAAGGGTTGATGTATTTGAATACTGTGAAACAGAAAATATCGATGGTTTATTACTTTTTTAAGACTTTGAAAAAGAATTCGACTCAGTTGAGTGGAATTTTCTGTTTAAAGCTCTACAACAATTTAATATAAATAATAATTTTATAAAGTGGGCAAATATCTTGTACACAAAACCAATATTTAAGATGAAAAAAAATGGCTGGCTTTCTAAAACATGCACAATGACAAGAGAAATTCGACAAGGGTGTCCACTCTCTGCTCTATTGTATCTCTTCGTCGTGGAAATTCTATCTATTAAAGCCCCTTTCACAATTGGTGCACGAACACTTTACAACACTTTGCGATCATTTTTTTTTTGGCTTCTCACGAGCTATCGCATACGTTGCAAGAGCTCTCGCATTCGTTGCATGCGTTTTTGTAGTCGCATCAAGTCTCCTCAAAATAGTGGACATGCACACTATTCAGACGCGACCGAATGCGATCAAAATTATTGCAATGCATCGCACGAACATTAGTACGAACGTTATGCAACGTTTTGTTTACTCGCAAGAGCGATGCACGATTTTTAAGGATCGTAAGATAAAACGCTGCTGTTTATGCGTGTGTTGTGCGACCATGAGATTGTTGCTCAACGTGACTCATGTAATCTTGCAACGTTTTACTATCATTGCAAGTTTAACGGTTTCAGTTTCCATGCTTTGCCCTAGTATATAATGGATACAGGGTTATTTTCGCTCCATGATATTTTTGCTTATAATAACGGTTTAGCCTCGTCTTGAATTCGCCCCAACAATGTTGTGGTAAAAGAGAGATAATATGAGACATTAGATTTGCCAAGACTTAATTCGCCAACTTACAAAAAGAGCGAAATTAGCGAAAATAAAACAGGAGCTAATAGTTTCCTTATACAGTATACACTCTATAAGCATATCTGTTTCAGGCATTAATTGACTTTGATTTTGGCTGTTGCTTTTGTCATCTTCTTGGGCGGTATCTTCTCTTGCATTCAACTATGTCTACTGAAGAGCGTCGGAAACGAGCATTCGTACGATGAGACACGTGCTCGGACGAGCGCCGCTCACCTTGTCGCATTGGCGCACGTTCAATTATCCGATTATCTGGTCTTTCGTGCGATCCTATCGCATTATCGTACAACACTCGCTTTTATTGTACAACAGTAGCACATAGACGCAAGATATATCGCAAGATTCAATGCGTTTACATCGCACAACGGTCGCTCTAAATCGCGCGAGTTTCGTACGAGTAATTTTTCGTATGCGATTATGTTTGCTACAGTTTACGAACCATATCTAATTTTTTCGGTCGACGAATATTTTGTCGCTTCTGCTCGTGTGCCAATTGTGAAAGGGGCTTAAGATACACTCTAATCAAGATATAAAAGGAATAACAATTAACAACTGTGAGATTAAAAACATCCAACATGCAGATGATTTCAGTTTAGCTTTAAAAGACGAAACTTCAATGGAACACGCTCTAGACATACTTAAAGAATTTTTTGAAAACGCAGGATCAAAATAAATATAAATAAAACAGAATGCATACTATTAGGAACTCTAAAAATTTATAAAATGAACTTTTTGGTGCTAGAATTAGAAATAAAGCGGTCAGGTGTCTAGGAATTTTTATTGGTCATGATAAAGAAGAATGCTATAATAACAATTGGATAAAAATTTACCATGATTTCGAAAAATTATTTGAATCTTGGAAAAGAAGAAAACTGACTTTATTTGGTAAATTATGTATAGTCAATACACTTGCTATATCAAAACTTACATATGCTGTCACACTACTTAATTTTCCTGATAAAGAATATATAAAAAAAACCTCAACGGTTAATATGCAATTTCATTTGGGACAAAACAGAGAGAATTTAACGTAATACTTTAATAGGTAATGTTCTTCAGGGTGGGCTTTCAAATTGTTGATATTGAATGTAAAATAAAAGATTTAAAAGCCTCTTGGGTTCCAAGATTAACTAGAAACAAAGGTGTCTTGTTTAATATATTTGAATCCTACTGTAATCGGCTAAATATGGAAGTGAATTACGTATTACACTTTTCCGATAAAAAAGAACAAAATATGCAGAAAATAAGGAATTTACCGATATTTTATCAACAAATGCTCTGCTCATTTAATGAATGTAAACTTAGCAATATTGAGAATAAATCATCCTGTTCAATTCTTCAACAACTAATATGGAACAATCGTAATTTTATGTATAAGGGAAATACTTTGTTTTTTTTTTAAATTGGGTAACATGTGGAATTTTACATGTAAAAGATTTATTAAATGAGGAAGGTAATTTAAAATCTCTTTCAGACTTTTCAAATTGTATAGAAAATAAATCAAACTAGATATGCGAATTCAAGATTTTATCTTCTGTGTTCAAGCCTTTATGTAGAAAATATGATTTTTCATACTGCAAATATGTAAATGTACGAAACGATACTAGTTTTTCTTTCTACACAAAATATGCAAATGTAATAGATCAAAGATGCAATTTTTTCTATAGGAATCTTGTAGACAAAAAGTTTTGTAAACCATGTTATCAAACAGTTCTAAAGAATGAATTTAATGTTGATTCTACGGAATGGAAATATATTTACAGATGTAAAATTTTAGATATGTCTGATAAAAATCTTGCAGAATTTAACTACATCTATAAGCTTTTGAACAATATTCTATGTAATAATGTATATTTGAGTAAATGGAAAAAAGAAACACATGCTCTCTGCAAGATATGCCATGTAAGTGAAACATCAAAACACTTAATTTTTGAATGTGAAAATGTAGTCCAAATATGGAATTCATTAAGTCTTTATCTTAAGATAGATATAAAATGGATACATGTTATTATTGGATTTGTTCATGAACATAATAGAAAGGTTATATCATTAAATACACTTATTTTATATGTGGCATACAGGATTTATAAATATACATGTAAAATGTACTATCGTCTAAGTTCCTTAGATGAAACAAACAGCAGTGTACTTTGTCATGTCAAATCCTCAATGTATTTTATTCGTTTATTTTAAAAAAACTTAATTCTGATACAGATTACAAGCTTTACCAAAATTTCATAAATCTATTTTAGGTACATGTAAATCAATGTTCTTAGTAATTTTGATTGTGTTGATGCCTTATAACTGTTGACTGGATTTATAGATTTGTGATGTAAAAGGATGTAAATAAATTTATAATAATAATAAAAAACTAGACACGATCTCGTTGCGAGCAACGAGTGGGTCTTCCGTTTGATTATGAATTAATGACAGGGTTAAATTAAAATGATGACATTTGGTACGAGTAACTATGTTAACTTCCATTTTACCCTGTAAAATTAAGATTTCCAGAAAAGGTCTTATTTAAACTTTAATATCTCTGCAATGCGTTGTCCGATTTTAAAACGGTTTTTTGTTTTGTATTCAGTATAAAAATGTCTACAAAACGTATATGCTTTAAAATTCCAAAAATCGAAATTTTTTAATCACTTCCGGTGACGACCGGAAGTGATGGACGACCTGCTTATATTAAAATTTGATAAGTTTAAAACATATTCTGATGGGAAAAAAATTGTAAAATTTTTAATTTGAAAACTTTTATAAACACAAATTTTCCAAATATGCTGTTTGAGCGGACAGGAAGTGACGGACGATCATGGTTATACCTGATGGCACCTAACAATTCCTTAATCTATTATTCCTAAAAATTTCAATTTTCTATCTCAGTGAACGAATGAAAATTTCGTTCGTAAAAATCCGTTGTTTCATGTCCGAGATATTTAAGTTTGAAGAAAAATGTTAAGAAAAAAAAGAATACTAACTAGACTCTTGTTGCTATAGCAACAAAAAGGTCTTCCGTTCTCATATAAATTTATTATTCTATACATGAAAAAGCTTCTTTCAAATAGAAAATATAATGGATATAATATTTACTTTGAAGAAAAATTCCAGATCGTACCTTAATGTCGATGTCAAACAATGAAATGTAAAAAATATAATAAATCATTTTTGACCACTTCTTGTGACGACAGGAAGTCACGCCGATTTAAACAAAACATGTTTAACATAACTTAATGCAAAAGTTATCATCCAACAAAGTATGGCTGTGGAATTCTTTACCGTTTTGAGACCTCGTTGAGATAAGGTTTATTGTCTTGGGACAGGAAACGGACAAAAGGAATTGCTCTATGAAACTATAAAAATTAGTATATCTTGAACATTTGCCTTTTGTACATTACTGTTTATCATGCTTACTAAAACAGTGTAAGAAAAACAGTTAAACTTATAAAAATTGTCATTTGTTTAAACCCTTCCGGTGAGGACCGGAAGTGACTGCCGACAAAATGAAACACGTTAAACACATCTTATATCAAATGTCTATCATCTATATTAGTTTTGTGTTTTGATCCCTTACAATTTCTGAGATCTGAGCTATAAAATTTAGTTTTAAAAAGAGTTACTTGAGATTACTAACCGGAAGTAGATCTTTTTTTGTTTATTTAACATCGCATACATGACCTTTGTAAAGAGTTATACTAATATAATCATTCTATGTAAAATAACTTAAATAGGTTAAAAAAATAATTTTTGAAGTGCTTCCGGTGACGACCGGAAGCTACGACAAAACAAAATAGTTTAAACACATCTACAACTATAGGTCTATCATCCCACAAAGTTTGGATGTTCAAGTGTTTGCCGATTCTGAGATCTCGAGGGAACAAGGTTTTTTGACGCGGGACAGGAAACGGACGACCGGAAATGAATTTAAAAAAAAATGAAAAAAAAAGTCGCATTTTCTATCATCTCTGAAAATTTCAGGAACATCTATTAAGCCATCTCTATGATATTCTGCCGACAAAAAAGGGGAAAAAATAATAAGAAAGAAAGAAAGAAAAAACACTAATCACTATGAGGTCTTCCATTGGAAACGGAAGACCTTAATAATAATAGTGAAAAATAGAGAAAAAGAAACCTAACGAAAACAATAGGGAAGACCCTAAAAAATTCTCTGAGTCTCTTAATTTTGGAATATTTTTGTGTGTAAAATAATAATGATACATCTTTATTTTGTATGATCTAAAAATTCACATTAATTCAGGATAAAATATAACTGAAACGGTACCTCCTTCTTTTGTGCAATGGTCTTTAGAAATTAGAATATTCGAAGAAAAACACTGTAGAGTTTAGTCAAAAGTAAAGCGATATGGTACAGTTGTTGGAGTTTATCATTTCAATTCTTACTAATTTTAGTTTTTTTTAATGTGTTTCCAAGGCTTTCTTCTATAGAAATCATCATTTTTTACAGGATTTTTTTTTATTTCGAAAGGGAATATATATCACCTGTCATATGGATATATATAAAAATCAAGAGGATTTTTATACTATGTAGACAATGATCTATCATATGGTGTTTATGATTTTGTTGGGAATTGCAACGTAGACGGTGCAATCGCAAAGTTTTTCGACAAAGTATTATATATGGAGCATATCTTTAATTTTGCCAAGCAAAATAAATTTAAAATTTAGAGTCTTACATTTAACCAAAACGAAACATATATTATTTTAATTTTTTTAAAGTAGCGACTCCTTACAAATTCCGCTCAAAATATTGAGAGTAACCTCTGTGAAATGATATGATCTTATATTTAACAATTAAGTGATTTTTTGGTAAACTTACTAAAGGTGTGAAATATGAGCTTTTTAGTAGTTGACACTCTGACGTATAGACTAACTGGAACAATTTTTTTTACATTCGCCATGTTTACTTCCCAAAATATCACGCGAGTCTTAAGAAGATTTTTAAAACTTCGTTTAATTGAAGTAGAGTAAATTGGTTTTAATTTATTAACTTATTCAATACTGGTTATCTTGTAAAATAGAGATTAGTTTTGGGTATAATCTTAATAATGATAAGTTGTAAGATGA
Organism: Magallana ariakensis; assembly: GCA_020458035.1. Classification (NCBI taxonomy): domain Eukaryota; kingdom Metazoa; phylum Mollusca; class Bivalvia; order Ostreida; family Ostreidae; genus Magallana; species Magallana ariakensis. The sequence continues at coordinate 10,916,216 of CM035816.1, read as the reverse complement.
TTTGAATATAAAGAAAACACACCGCTTTTTACGTAATCTGATTTGAGAATAATTTCAAGATTGTTTTTTTAGGTTTTGTTTGTTTATATTTTTATAACATTATAAATAATAGGAGTTGAAATTGAGATACGAAACTAAGTGCTGCGAGATATTGCAAAATTTGCGATAGATGCAAATCCTGTTAGTATATACGTCCCTGGTTAAAAGTACTAATTTTTATCTTACTGTACACGTGAACATTATCCAACGAATCCACAGCAGACGACAGTTTAACCTGCTCATTCTTTAAAGTCTTAAGATTTGTTTCGAAGTTTGCGAACGTTCTATAAAGGTTATCTGAAAATATATATAACATGATTTATTCTCTAAACGATTCACAAGTAAATTTTGTTAAAGAAAATTGTTTGATTTCTTTCTCCTTTGAATGAATAGATTGTTTCGTCAGTTCTATGGTCCTACCTATCCTACGATATTATAATGTTTTCATGATAAATACTGAAATTTTCTGGTTATATTGATAAACGGCAGCAAAAATATTACTATAATTAATCTTAAAATATGTGTGATATAATGGTGCATATTTACTCATTGTTAACTCGATAAAAAACAATTTGTTGAGACTTTTTAGTCATATTCGGACAAATGAAAGCTACAAATATATAATGTTTCTCTAGCGTAACTATTTCTGAATTCTTTCTGTATCCATTCTTGTTTATGCGTTATTGTCATCTATGTGATCAGTGTATAAAATCTGATTTAAAAAATAATTATATATAAAAGTAGACATTTCTACTATTAAAGCAAATTTGTATTGTCCGACTTTAACATATATAGACTATTAAAATATTTTTTAGCATCAGAATATTAATTTTTTAAGTATAAAAAGGAAGAAGAAATCATACACACATTCATGCTTCCAAAATGATTCTATAAAAATATCTAGTCATAGCAGAAAAAACCAACTCTATTTTTCGATGGATTTAATTTTAAGAAGTCACTTATACATATCTTCATATATGTGGACTAAAACGTAAGCATTTCTTGGACTGACTTGTTTATACCAAAAACTGAACAAAGCTTTGTTAATAGATAAAAAAGCAATAAATATAAGGTTTTACATGTTGTTTTGTATGCAAGTTACATACAAAAGTACAGAACAATGCTATTGGTTACTGAAGTTTTTAAATATCAATTTCTTTTTTTTTACTTTCAGTAATTTTTTACTCAGTAATTACGCATTAACTCAAATAATATAGCAGGAGCATGTTGTTTACATCGATTTTCCATAGATTTTAAACCACACCCACATTTTAAAAGCCTATTTTCTATATGAGCGCATTAATGTTTCAAGTTGTCGTAAATATGGTCAATGAAAACAGTACTAGTCATATTAATCATTCACATCCATGAAAGAAATTAGAACAGCAGTGCACTTATATGTTATTTATTTAAAAAGTACACAATCTTGAGATTTTCTCTCTACAGTAGATTCAGGCTTTGAGCACACCTATACGACATCGTACAAATCAAAAATGTATTAACAAATTTTCAAAATCCAAATTTTAATTAGTACATTTTGTCGGTCTCAAGCCCAAAAGATGGTTTTACATTGCTTTGTTTGGTTTTACTTTAAAAAAAAGTAAACACTACAAACACACTCTAATATACTCATGCATACTATTCGCATGCTTGACGCTCCGCCTTCTTGCAGGTGTCATAACATGGCTGAGGCAAAATAATTCCTGAATTTCCCTTTGAATTTGGGGCGTTTCCGCACGCGACAGGAGCTGATTTCTTTTATGAGATGAAAAACAATGTGTAAGAGGTCTAACTATCCCAGTTTTGTAATAATGCGAGGTCATTTGAATTTTTGATGCGTGTTGTTTCCGGAGGGGGGTGAAAAGGCCCGGGCTTGATTTTCAAGCACATGTGCAACTTCGAGGTAAACAAAGTCTCACGCCTTGCTGGATGCACGTGTGTATTTTGCTAGAAAATTGTAAATGAAGCGTTGTTTAAAAAGATGTCAAGAGGATTTTTTCCAGAAGTTCGTTTTGAATTTTTAATCTGTACCTAAAATTGTGCAATTTGGGTAAGAATATATAGTAAAATTTAATACTGTAGTGCAAACTATACAAAAGCAATGACCTATGCATAGCCGTAACCGCGAAGTCGGGATTTCGCACTGAAGTATACAATTTTGTTTAATTGATATCGTGTTTATAATGACAATTTCCTTGACAAAAATGTTTTAAATATTTCCATACAAACCATGATTGGAGCATTTAGCTAAAATATTAGAATATTTTTGTTTGAAAGTGTAAATTTCGGTGTTTAAAATGGGGCGAAATCGCAGTGTTTAGAGGATTCATTCTTTTTTAATCTCCAATTTAATTCTGCAGCTGCGTAGTTCTAAGTGATTAAAAAGACAGTGTTCTGTTCGTGTATGCGTTAATTGCTTGCAAATAACATGTAAAATCTCACATTCATTGGGGTTTTTTTTGACAACAGTTTTGGTCAATTTTGGTAGAAATAAGCCAATTAAAAAAAAATCTTTACATTTTGGTCCTCAAGTGTACATCCCCCTTAAAGAAGTTTATAAACCATAACACTTTTGTCCTTATAGTAGCAAATTTTACAATTAATATTTCCTTCATGAAATGTGCTACTCGAGTTGGTTTAAATTGAAGAAGGAAATACAATCTATATAAATACGTTATGGTCGCAATATTGCCGTCTTTAATTTTGCTGTTTGTCGTCTTTAGACAGCAATCACATACACTTACGTTTAATCAGTCCAATATAATATCATAACTGAAACAAGTTGTTTACTATAGCTGTCCAAGTTACTAGCATTTTTCACATTTGTTAACGAAAATACAAATACCTGTCAAAGAAATACAATTGAAAACAATGAAAGGGATAAAATAAAAGATTTCTTCACCGACCTCTCGTATACTTTACCCAGATAATGTCACAAAACGAAAATTAAGTTTCTTACGCAGATATAAAGGGGAAATCTGACATCTGTTATCACTCGGAAGTCATTAGAATACATCGCACAATTTTTCAACATTATCGTCCGGGTATTTTATGTCGGTTGATATGCAAAGTCCCGTATACTTTTTATTGAAATCTTAGAAGCAAGAGGAGCGTTTCAAAGAAGAAATCTTGATATTTGTTCATAGTATGGAATGAACATCGTTTAAACCCTGGCGTATTTATAAATATTAAGAGGAATGTGCGCCATCTTGTACATTTGAGAATAAAAATGTAAACATTTCCCGAACTGGTTTATTTCTGCCCAAAACTGACGGAAACTGTTATCAAAAGATAAAAGAGCAATAAATATGACGTTCTACATGTTGTTTTGTATGCAAATTACGGATACAAGAGCAGAACAATCCCTTTTTAGTCACTTAGAACTGCGTAGCTACAGACTTAAATTCAAGATTTAAAAATCTGAAAAAATATGAATGGAGGTCATTAGTGTCCATTCTACAACCATTTGTTGAGAAAAATGTCAAAACTTGCTTATTTAAGTTGTAACTTTGTCTCAAAAGAGGGTACCCAATTCTTAAAATGGGTCACTAAAACCATCAATCCGCACGAGATATTTTTGTCTGTGTCTATGGAGGTACATTGAAGTTATATTTCATTGAAACATATATGTATTATAATAGTTTTTTAATTAAGACAATTAATTTTTTGACCCCTTCCCTACTTCTAAAAAGAATCAAATTTCTTTTATACTTATAAAACTAACAAAAAACCCATTGGAACTGGTATAGAGATGTCTTTCACATTCAACACAGATTGTTTTGAATTGACATATACATATATATATTTGTTATATTCAGAAGTATATTCTCACTATATAACTCTATATAGACAAATAGTCAATAATTGTAATATTAGCTCGTCCGAAAAATATCAAGGCAAGTAAACAACGGAAGCGCAATGCGACGGTTTGCTATCATGACAGGTATAAGGCGGAATATCACCAGTGATCGTTTGATGCTGACGATATTTTGGAAATGAGCTTTGCTCAACATTGAATTCGTGACTTCTATGTTGAGCTGAGAAAATTACGGCGATCTGTTTTCAAATCCTTTCTTAAATTTTGGTTTGTTTCTTCATATAACAAAACAAATGTTGACTGTTTTTGGGCAACATTGATTATATTTGCCCGCTTGGGACGAATATATTGCCCTCCGCTTCGCGTCGGGCAATATTTCGTCCCTCGGGGGCTAATATAATCAATGTTGCCCTCAACCCCAGTCAATATTTGTATAATTTTTTTTTGGATGAAAATATAACGTCAATGTGTCTCCATAGGTACAGGAGTTCTAAGTATAGACTGGGATTTTCTTGTTCTAAAAATAGATCCCATGTCGACTGATAAAACTAAGGTACCCTATTTTGAGGCAAAGTTACTAGATTAATGTGCAAGATTCAATCTTTTTCTCAACAAATGGCTGTAGAGAGGACACCAATGAACCCCTCTCTTATTTTTTCAGATTTTTAAGTCTTCAAAATAAGTCTGCAGCTGCGCAGTTCTACAGCTGTTCTAAGTGATTAAAAAGGCATTGTTCTGTTCTTGTAAGCGTAATTTACATACAAAAGAACATGTAGAACCTCATATTAATTGCTTTTTCACCTTTAGACAACAGGTTTTAACCAGTTTTGGCAGAAACAAGCCAATTCAAGAAATGTTTACATTTTTATTCTCAAATGTACAAGATGGCCGCACATACCCCTTAAATAGTTTAAAGTGACACGGTGACTCAAAAAGATGTTTTACTTTTTGATTATGACAACGGAAATAAGAAGAAATATACAAAATTTGATTACGTTTCACGAATTATAAGTCATCATATATTAGTTTACAAGTCGTTAAAACTCATCTAGAATTCCAAATGTAAAAAATCGGAGTTGTTTTGGACATTAATTTAAGTGTCACGTTATTTCGATTGCAGTTTAAAAATAGTTAAAGTGTGATTGACGAGCTGAAGAATCTGAAGTTATTCGGTGTCTGTAGTAAGAAATATGCATTCACAGAGAATGCATTTAAATAAAGAATCAAATAATATTAGTTATTGAAGACTTCAAGTTTCACCGAGAGGCCGATTTGCTACAACGCACTTTGAAAAATTACGCACTTAGAATTTTTTTTTTAAAGTGCGTTAATTTTGGGACCAAGTCAACGCACTTTGAAAAAAATATTTGTTAAGTGCGTTGATAAAAAAACTTGTTCAGGGTTTGGCCGAAATAATTGATACTTTTATATACAATAAATAATTGGATAAACCTTGTTTAGCTCAATGGGATATATTTAAAAAAGAACCTAGTGCATTCTCAGCTAAACAGTTTCTCGATTAGATTTTTTTTCTTCCCTCATAAATTTATGTAGTTTGACAATTTACACATAAAAAACAACTCGGGACATTTGAATCATCCAAATGTGATATAACCTGTATCGCTTAGCAACTGCCTTTTCCTATTTTTGTGTATGCAGCAAATTACTTCTTATCTGGTACATTGTGCTATGTCAGAAACGAAAATGATTTATTTATATATTGATAATGGAGATCAATGTATAACATATTTCAACCGGCTTCAATTGCATGTGCTTATAAACAAACATGATGTGTAAAAAGGATACGTTAGTAATGTTTATCAAAAAACAATATGATCTTTTAAAACATCAGTGCGAGAAAAAACCCCTGAATGCTTATTTTGAAGTTTATAATAATTCAATGTTTGTCAATGTAACTTTTTTTAAATAATGAAGTGATTTATTTAATTAGAATTTAAAAAGAGGGTGTATGTTGAAACACTTACAGATTCTTTAACATACATGTACCATTGGAGAAATTATTGTTTGGCCAGCTGGTTTTTAACGATATTACTGTACTTAATTTACAACAAAGCGTATTTCTTTTTCAGTTCTTATATGTTTACTCAAAGTTGCTGAATATCATATGGTTTAGAAGGAAAGATGAGGGGTAGATGACCTTCTTTCTGTAACCAGTTAAATGACCTGTATCTCTAGTTAACCCTAACCCACACCCCCGTTCTCAAAAACGGTAAATTAGATTCAATAGTGTTAACAAATCATCATACTATCAACAAATTATAAATCTAATTCTAGAATTTGTGATTTATATTTATATTTTTCAAAGTGCGATAATAAATACTGTTAATGTACATTCGTAACGCTCTTTGAATTTTTTTTTCAAAGTGTGTTAACTTGGTCCCAAATTACCTAACGCACTTTAAAATTTTTCAAAGTGCGTTGCCACACCGCTTGCTCATGATATATGCAACACTGCATTATTTACATTGTCCTGCGCTTGCATGGCAATGAAACGGGAGGGACACTCAATTTTTTTTCTTTTTAATTGGATTTATTTACTATTGAACACCGTAATTTTTCAAAAGTTAAGTTTACATATATATGATATTTATCCTATTTTGAAATCGAGTAAAAATTCAACATTGGGTAAATCATGGGATTGTGCGTCACCATGTCTCTTTATGAAAATGTTCTGCATAAATATCTTGAGACAATGTAAAGTACAATGTATGTTAATTGCGTTCTTCTTGTTATTCTATAACACATAATTTTTACGTCTCTGTATGCATTTTCTTTTATAAAAGAAATTAATAATACCTTTTTATATATTACAAATGTCGAACCTAAAAACATGAAGGCAGGTTGTTCTTTTCTTTCCAACGGTCTATATCTCAAAACTAAATTATGATTTACAATTCAATACATTTTTGTCTAAATTCACGATTGGAACCGTCTTTTACAGCAAGACATTCTTTTGGAGATAAAAATTCATGTTAAATAATGTGCATGTACATACCTGCAAAATGAACTTTAAGACTGTTTAACTCTTTGTTAGTTGGGGAATTTAAATAAGTCAAATTTCCAAGTGATGAATTAAAATGGTTCTCTAGTTTTTCCATTAATTCGTTTTCCGTCTCTCTGTGTTTCCTGAAATCTGACAAGGTGCGTGAAAGATTCCGTATTTCTACCCTAATATCTCCAAGAACGTCGCTTGTCTTGTTGAATAGCTCTCTGTCTGATTCACTCTGAATTATATCTACCTGATCATGCAAAGAAATAACGCTCTCGTTAATTGTTTGTAATTTCGTTTTCAGCTCCATAATCATTGCAAAATTGTTCATGGTTTCGTTATTTAATCCATTAGATTCAAGTTGGAGTGAGTCAAACTGAATGTTAACGTCCTCATTAACTGTACGTAATTTTGTTTCTAGTTCCATGATCCTGGCATGATTGTTTATACTTCTATTCTTTATTTCACCATTTTCCTCTTGAAGTAAGTTCACCTGAATGGTAAATGTTTCAATAGTCTGTTGTAGCCCTGTTATAGATGTTTTTTGTTCCCGCACAGAATTTATGTTCTCAGTAACTGATTGTAATTTTGTTCCTAGTTGATTGATTCTTGCATTACTGCTGTTTTTCAGCTCCATATTTTCCCGTTGAAGAGACACAATGGTCTGTTTTAACCCTCCAATTGTTGTTTCACTTGCCCTAAGACTTTGTTTTATAAGACTGACGTCACTTATCAATTCATGAACGTGCTTGACCAAAGCAAGACGAAGAGAAGTCTCTTGATTAATCATCAGTCGAAGTAGGGTTAATTCGTAATTTTCAAGATTTTTGGTTTTCAGTGATGGTAAAGTCTCGTTTTTTCCATCGGTCAAGATCGATAAAATTGTTTCCACACAAGCACAGCATAAAAGTATCGCTAACACATAAAACCACTTCATTGTTAGAGTTTGTGATGTGAAATGGATAAAACCCTTACATAAACAACGGTACATGTATATTGATAATACGATGTCACGTGCCCACTTAAATCTGAACTTATAACTAAGTTAAGAGTCCACATATGCCATTTATAAAAAATAACATCTTAATTGACACAAGCTGGTGATTTAGTGACTGCTTCTTGATTATTACATTTACTAATATGTTCAACAACAGACCTATCACCCATTTCATGAACAGGTATTTGTCTGCATAATAAATCAATCATCAATGAAAATCAATAGTTCACATGACACCAACCAAAACCATCAAATTATTCAATCAATCGCTAATCAATCAATGACAAGTGGTGATAACGAACAGTGTTCGAATTCAAAAGTCCAAAGAAAAATTACAAAACAGGAGCAGAGCGAACACGGGCCTCTTAAAAAAAAATAAAGGTACATGAAGGATCAGGTGCCATGAAGAAGTGAGCATCCTCTGCTGTCCGGTCACACCCGCTGTGTGCTCTTTGTTGTAATCGGGAAAACGGAAAAGTTCGTACACAATTAGGTGATTAATTATGGTCTAACAATTAGTATGAAAAACGTCAGTCAGCATGCGACCCAGTGGAAGATTGTATTTGCTAAAAAGGTCGTTGTATCGACCATAGAACTTACGAAAAGATTACTTCAAACGAGACTGTTGATAGTCCTGTTTTATCAACTTGTTTGTCAGTAGCTTGCCTCGCCTTAGGTCAATCATCGACAATCTATAATCATTAATCAATCAATAAATCAAAGTTTAAATCATGAAAGTCTATATCAAAATCGCTTTCATAATAACGGGTTGCTGGCTAGGTTAGGTGGACCATGGGAGCATGATTTTCTCAAAAGGTTTCCTTGAAATAATTTCATCTTAAAATTGCCGTTTACAAGAGCAACACTTGAAAGTATGTGTATTGTGAAGCGTTTTGTAAGGAGCTCAAAGTCGAATAGTCTTCTCACCATAAGATCATTTTGATGTGAAATAACATATTTTTTACTGTTTCTTTTTTTGTAAATAGTTTGGGGTTTTCCAAGAAGGTTCAAGTGCCTCAGAAAACATAATTTTCTGAATAATTCTTGCATATATGTAACCATTTTCTAACTCCTCGAGTCCTTTGCAATATGGGCTGCATGAAGTAAAATATTTAAAAATAGTATTTTACTACAGAAGTGAATGCAGAGTTATTTTGATAAATAAACGCCTTTGTAGCAAATGAAAATTTTGCACAATATACTCCGTATTGCTTTGATAAAATACAGCGCTTCAATGTGCATCATTTTCTTTCATTTGCAGGGATTCAAAATATTTTGTATGACGCCCGAGAAATATTAGGAGAAACAACTGATACATCTTTTTAATCCTTCACCGATCTTTTCTGACTTTTAATAATATTGCAATGAATCTACTGTTATCAGCTCCAAAAACATAATTTAAATGAATACGTATATTGTTGCAATAGCAAATAGTTCTTGCATCTTATTACATATTCAGTATAAATATTCTGCATTTCAAAATTGATTAAATAAATGTACAACTACTTCAGTTTGTGTATGGATATGATCGATCCCTCATAATTTCGAGAACGATTAACATGCACGGATCCAGATTTTTTCCAAAGATTTGGGGGGGGGGGGGGTCCGTAGGCAAATTGTGTTTTCCCGGGGGTGGGGAGACGAGGCATATTTTCCTACTTTAACTAAGGGGATTTTATAAATTGAATTTTGCAGGGGGGGGGGGGAGGTCCAGACAATACTATGGCGGGTAAACGACCCATGTCCGAGCAATCTGGATAAAAAAAAATAAAATAAAATAGCAATGAATCATTTACACTGACATGAAACTGAAAAAAGTAGAGAAAAAAGTAGAGAGGAGTTTAAAGAAAGGAAATTTATCATTTAATTTTTATCAATTAACAAAACGCGTCTTTCAACTATTTTTCATTTTAGTAATATAAAGATTTTCGTATTTATTATTGCAGATATGACCTTATGTGTATTCAGCACGGTTCCATAAATGTTTCTTGAAAAAATAGTTTAAGAGGGCTAAATGGTCGAGGACATTTTTAGACTGTATTGATCTCCTGTGGAAGAAGAGCTCTGAATTAAGATATAGAAAATTGCCTTTAAAATATTGAATATTAATTAAATAATATATGGAATTTTTCTTTACAAAATGATATTTTATAGCTAAACAAATTATATTTAAAAATCTAAGGCAGATCTGATGGATAATTTGTTGACCACCAGTCTCTTTAAAAGAAATTTAAATAAAGGGTATTAAAATGTATTACACAAAAGCAAGTGTTTTCAAACTCCTTTATTTACTAGGCTCTGGCCATTTTAAATTAAAGTTATTTACAATTATGGTTTTTAAACACTGTATTAAGTAACATTTAAATCCATTTCTTATTCTTGTAGGTTTCACACTTACTTGTCTTTTATTTTGTCTTTATCTTGTAAATAGTTTGTCTACCTACCATTTCATCTAATGACACACTTAGCAAAAAAAAAAAAAAAAAAAAAAAACACACACAAAAAACAAAAACAAAAACACAAAACACAAATATAGAAACAGAAACTGAAACTTCATAGCTAGCCACTTAAATAAAGTGTCTGAGAAGTCCTGATTGCTCGTAAAGGGAAGTGATCTTGAGCTTCTTCAGTGGTTAGTGCAATCACGGGACGGGGCCTTGTATACATGTAGCTGGTGAATCATTTTATGTCGTGTGATTTTTGATTTTAGACAAAGTTACACATAGTCCATCTGTACTATAAAGCTATTCAGTGTGGGTTATGTATCGTATTTTTCCCCATGTGGAATCCAATTTAAATAATACGGTACCATCGTCCAATGATATATATTCCCTTCCTGTCGATTCTGTTTGAGGGCGTTTGAAATCGAAATACATTAATTATGCGATATTAAAAGAATAAAAAAAATATTTTCTATTTTGGAGAAGTTGGTTGGTTTACGCGCAAGAACATTTAAACTGCATATCACTGGTAGATGCGTGCACAATATTTCATCAAAAGACTTTAATTATTATTACCAAGATTTTCATAACAAGTCGACTACATATAAGACCTGAAAAAAAAGCCACACCATAAAATTATTTACAAAACAAATAGATACAAAATAGGTTTTAGGATATAGAATTTTCGATAATTTACAAATCTAAATATCAAATGTCTGAGACACTTTTTTCAAAAAATAGACAGTATCATGAAACTGAGGTCAAGTCAAAAATCTAATACAAGTATTGGAACCGGACATGAATATATAGTTTAAAATACAAGGGGGCGTGATGATACTGTCATTTAGGCGGATATTCTATACTATTCTCTGTCCCAAGTTTTTGGTTCCACTACTTTTTGCTGAATATTACGCAGTTACGATAAACATAAATATTTTTGTGCCCAAGCTACATTCGTCCACTACAATGAAAAAGGTCCAGTTTTTTTCTGTTTTGAAACGCCCCTCTATCGCTTCACGTTTTAAACACAACCAAATATATAAAGTCTACGGGGATTTTGGATTTCAAATGACATATAAAGTACCCGGATGATAATGTTGAAAAATTCTGCGAGGAATCCAGAGAATTTCCGAATGTAGAAAGGTGTCAGATTTTCCCAATTATAAATCCTCGTAGGAAATGATTTATTTTTATTCCTATGAATTTCTCCAGGTATAAAGAGGGAACTTGTGAGAGAAGAATTCTTAGAACTGTTGCCTTATATTGATTTCAATTGTTTTTCACTGACAAGTATGTGTATTTATTAGGAAAATTAAGAAAAAGTGATGGAAATGGTAACCTGGGACAGACTATAGAATAGTTTTTCATAAGAGAAATTGGATTCTGGGAAGTTCTTCTAAGGGGAATATTGAATACCAGGTTCTTCTTTCCAGGGGAAAAGTCTAATCCTGTTCGTTTTTTTCCGTTGGGGAAGTTTTGAGGGAAAAAAAGTATATGCTACAACACCGGACTAGACAATGATGTGCGAAAACATTAACTCGTATGTTGCAAAATGTTACTGGTCAACGTAAAAAAGATACACATTTTTATGCTTTTATATGTGCAGTCACAAAGTCACGCCAAAAACGTCATTTGTGTAATGTTCACGGCTACTACGAAAACGTTACGTCAATAGTAATGTCATGTTGTAAATTTAGAATTTCCTGGGTGCACGTGGGTGTAAATATAAAATTTACAACAATACAACTTTTTATGTTTTAAAATTTGTATTTACAGCCACCCAGGAAATTCAAATTACAACATGACAGCAAGTCCATTAAGACATTGCGTGCACAGACATGACAAGATTGACTCGATTTTTTTTTTCTCAAACAAACGTCATGGTCGTTTTAAAATGGGAGATCCATATTTCCAAACTTAAAGTCCGACAGTTCTAAATTAAAAAGATGATTAAAGCAATAATAAAATTACGAAATAGTGTTTGTTAAACTCTTTCTTAGTTTAGTGATAAGTTTATACTAAAAATCTTTTTCATTTAGCAAAGAAACATTTTTAACAATGAAACTTATTCTTTTTTATATTGAGTGTATATTCTGCAAGCTACGCGGATGTTAATTTACCAAACACTAAACGGTGGTGAATACTACTTTTGCCAAATTAAAATTAATATAATATTTATTAAGTAGAATTAATATTGTGAAAATGTGAGCGGATGAACCAAAAAATTATCTCAATAATATTATTAAAATGTTTGTATCTATATGAAAAAAAAGAATTAATATTGTAATGAAAATTTTAAAATTAACAAGAATAGAATTCCTGGGTCCCCCGCCATTCAAGCAGTATACTAGTATACTGTACTGTGGAATCATTAAATTTCGTGGGGGCCAATTTTCGTGGATTGCTTAAATTTTACAGGTTCGTGGGGACGTAATTTCGTGTATTCTCTAAAACCTACAAAGGAAATATGATTTTATTACCCGTATTTATTAATTCGTGTAGGATGTTAAATCGTGGATAAGAGGTCAATATTTGGATAAAACGGAGTCATTATTGTGGTCAGAGTCCCATAACTCCAGCAAAAAGTATCGACCAATGCTGATTTTCAAACTTGACCAAGGTAATAGGTGTATAAACATTTGGTATAAATTTAATGAAAATCCGTCAAAATTTGTAGGCATGAGAGCACTTACAAGGTCAATTTTTGGATAAAACGGAGTCATTATTGTGGTCAGAGTCCCATAACTCCAACAAAAAATATCGACCAATGCTGATTTTCGAACTTGACCAAGGTTATAGATGTATAAACATTTGGTATAAATGTAATGAAAATCTGTCAAAATTTGTAGGCATGAGAGCGCTTACAAAAAAGTGTGACGGACGGACGCACGGACACACGGACCCACGGACGGACGCCCGGCATTTCTATGTCCCCGCTCCGCGTTGCGGCGGGGGACAAAAAAGGGTAATTTCTCTTTTTTTTCTAACAGACAGATCCATTAAATCTAAACGTATACTTGCTGTTTTAAAGAAGAAACTAAAAAATGCAAACAAAAAACTCCATTTATATCAAATCTTTTTATTTTCTTATGGTCCACTCATTGAGGGATTGTTTCTCCATCTGTCAGCTAGCTTAAACATGTCTAACATTGATTAAAAAAATAATCATACTTTTATAGAAAGTTTATTTTTCATATGATTTATGAACAGTTGACCCCCAAATTTTTCAAAAAATTTCAAAAGTTATGGCAACCTTGTTAATTCTCCAAGGCAACAAAACTACATGTTCGTGTTGCAGTATTGTTTTATTACACAATTTCCTATACATACGATATGCTTTATGTTTCAATAAGCAGTACACCAAAGAAAAGTGATTGTCCACCATCCACCGTCCCGTATTTAACTCCAACTGAGACTTGATCACTTGACGACAAGTCTAAAACAGCCACTGCGGAAGTGTCGTCATATCCAGAATGGCGTCCATCGGATCTCGTCTCAAACTTTTCTACTCCATTAACCCTCAAATTAGTCCGAACTAGTTCACTCTGAGCTTCTATATTGTAAAGAAATATGTAAATTCCATCTCGGTCTGCCGTAAAAATACCAGTGCTACCCGAGTAACCATGGTGATAGCTAGAGTAAATCCTGCTAAATACGACAGGAGTTCTCGAAGAGTCGGAGTAAAGGTGGGCAAGAAATAGCGGGTAGGTTGATTTATTAACTGCAAACAAATCATAAAAATCAAGTTATTCTCTTTTTCATCCAAGAAATATCGATTGTCTACAATGTATATACATTTATAATCTCTTTAATTTTTTGTCATTTTTCCAATTTAAAATTCCAACTATTCTTTGAATTTCATAGAAAATGTATATAAAGTTGGTAAAAGTATAAAATCATTCATTTGCCAACTTAGGTGCCATGAATTTATACATCAATGAAATATATTTCAGATGAACCATCAATGAAACATCATTTGAATAAAACCTACCGCTTGAATCATCTATCAGCTGCCAGCCCGCAAACACGGAATGGCTGGCCATTCTACTGGCTTCGGAATTAACATATTCGCCAGCATTTAACCATCCAAAACTCATTAAACTGCTACTATCATAGAGGGCGCTGGCTGAGTCTAGCCACACATCCGGTTGGGATTCACCGTTACTAAAGTGAAGTTTGCAGCTGTACTCATAGTTTCCATACGTACTACCCGACATCATGAAAACGTAAAGTCCAGAAAGAGGCGCCACGAATCTTCCGGTGGAGGTGGAGTATGCGCTGTCTGTGTCTAAGGTTTCGTTGTCAAAGACTATGACACTACCGGCAACTTCTCGTGACAAAGAGGCAGAAAACGCTGCATCTTCTGTTTTAAGAAAGAGAATTTTTAGAGTCCTTATATAGCATTTTTTTCTAAAGATAGTAACTTCTTAGTACAAAATTTAAACTTCACTAACATGTATCACCTATGATTTTACAGACACGTTTATAAAATCAAGAGTTAATTTTAATAATTGTAAAAAAAAAATAGAAAAAAAAGCCAAACATGAAATTATATGCAATTTTAAATTCAGCGTTTGTTTTTTAGAATAGATATCAATATGTCATATTTCAAAAAACAAATATTCAAACCAGTTTTGTTGATCTTCCAGCCTGAGAACAAAGTATGCATTGCTAGCGCTGTTCCAGTTGTGACCTTGACTTTAACTTCATCGCCTAAACTGAGTTTTAGAACAGCAAAGGATGTGGTCGTGTCGTAATATGAAGACGCTTGGTCGGCCCTTGACAATGCTTGTTGAACACCATTCACAAGAAGCACGGCTTCCGTTCTTTGGCCGTACGTCTCTATGGTCCAGGAAAATATATACAGTCCGGGGGTGGGTACAGTGAACACTCCTGTGGTGTTGTTGTATCCCCCGCCGACGTTTGTAATCACGTGGTCAAAAATAACCACAGCGTTACTTGTAGGACTGAAGGCGACAGCGTGGAAGGCAACGTGATCTGGCATTGCTAAAACAATAGACGTACAGTACATTCAATACTTTAATTGACCTACAATGAGCTCTCTTGCTTAAATACGGATATTAATGAATAATTTAATCACCAACGCAATGATAGCTAAAACTGTTCGTACTTTTCAATGTTGTTCACAACACAACTACATTTATTGTTTAATAAATACCGCTTGGTACCTGGTTTGTTGACGTTGTTGACGGTAGCGTTGGACGCTGTAGAACAGTCAGAATTACACAGATCCCCGTCACAGCAGTGAATACACAACCCCGACAGGTCACGCCTCCTACCGACCACTGGCCCCGTAAAATGGGGGAGACAACCCTAAAGGGAAACGTTTATTATCATGTATTGCATAGTAGGATCTAATCGATTTATGGAATTCACAATGAGCAATCTACGAAGGCAACTTACCATTATGGATTCGCATTTGGATGTAAAATACCTTTTTCCAAAGATGGATTTTTCGTGAATAAAACATTTCTAAAAGATTAAGACCATGTATGTAAGAAGTTTTGTGTTCTTAAATGCCATTGTATTTTTACAATACTCATTAAATGTTTGTGAACATATTTGAAGGTCAGGATACATTAAACATGTTTGCTGCAAAAAAAAAAAGATGGTTGTATTAGATGTGTAATTGGACTTGCTTTGTTGGGGTTACAGGGAGTAACTGTTGGACTTACTTGGTTGAGGTTACAGGGAGTAACTATTGGACTTACTTGGTTGAGGTTACAGGGAGTAACTATTGGACTTACCTGGTTGAGGTTACAGGGAGTAACTGTATGACAATCCGATGGATCCGACACATTCTCACAGTCAAAACAGATAGGTCCTCGAGTAGCTGGGTATTCTAATAGAAGGGATATAAAAAGGTTTTAAAAAAACACGTATGTTAAGTACATATGGAATAGGTGCAATGTTTACTTTTACTTTCAGTTTATAAATCAAAGTTCCAATTTACAGTCATTGATGTAGATGCGGAAGATTTTCAATGATTTATTGTAAAACGATAAACGTTGATGTTCACTTTAATATGTAGAATTCCATGGACTTACTCGGAGAGCCACAGCCGTACGCGTTACAGATATCTGAAGTACAACAGTCTCTGCACTGAACCACGCCGTCAATGTACTGACTTCTCTTAGTACTGACCACTGTTCTATTGTCCACAGCAGCGCATTCCTGTTAGTAAAATTATAATAACGTCATATTGTTTTGCTTGTTGTCTATAAACTGTATAATGGTTTTTTTTCATCATCATCACTTTGCAATAAAATAACCCATGAATCTGATCCGACGCAGCTCTTGTCTTACATTGTCTTGTCTTATATTTATTAATATTTTTAACAAAGATGAACAACAACTTAGCGATAATCTATATTATCGATAGAACATGTTGCCTGTGTTTGAACAAGTCAGACCAAGTGCGTATTGTCTATGCAGAAAACCAAACGGTTTATGTATAAATATTATTTTTCTACCTGATAGAATTAAACATAATTTTATCATTAGTATATATTTTTTTCAATTAGGCTATGAGACATATCATCATCAACAAACCTAACAAACTATTCTAGTACCATCTTATTAATGCTGTCTTCAATTTGACCTTTTATCAGTCGGGGAATACCTGTTTAGGATAGCATCCTGTCCAGTAGCCTATATCTCCATTGTCTGCCCGGTACTGCTGCACTGCACATACCTGTTCAGTTAAGAGAACAATATATTGCCAATATTATCATGTACATGCTCACAAAAATATATAAATGTACTACAGTGTGCAATACTGACATTGAAGTATATACCTCTCCGTCTTGGCAGTGTTCAATTTTGTTGCACAGTCTGGGTTCGGTGACATCGGAACACCTCAGGCACATCAAACCTTTTCAGTTCAATATATAAAGCAAACTGATCATACGAAAGTCATCATTCAAATTGTTTATATCATACTACTACAGATTATATAACAGTCCTTTGGCAACTGATAACATACTAGCATATGACTATAGAATGTACATGTGTCGTCAATGCTTTTCTTTGACCTGGTTTACCTTGGGCACTTCTAATGGCAATACACAAACCGACCAAGTTAACTGAAATTATAAATCAATTATAAACTAATTTAGAAAAAGATCTTAGAGTAGTATGCTTAGAGATAAAACGACAAATATATATATATAAAAAAAAACTTACAAAGTTTCTCTACAAATCGCCGTTTCATGGTATTGTTTTAAATTTTACGGTCCTGTTAATCATGCGCATAGATAAAAAAAACCATATAATTTTCGTCAATGCAATAATCACATTGGACTCATATTTATCACATCAAAGTCATAGTCATTTGTATGTTTCCCGAAAATTTGTCAGATAATTTCTGTTGCTCCCGCTATGTTTATCAGCGAAATCCCTGAATACCTTGGTACAACTGTCCTCGGTGGAATTAAAGCCGCTTCTGTCCTTGATAAGATGTAGGTATCGAGTTGGCAATAGCAGTGTTGTTTCTATGTCTTATAATAATCTTATAGTTTCAGGAGTTAATCACAACAGTTTGCGTAAAAGTTCATTCCTGTTGTTTAAAAAGCAATTTTCAGTTCATTTTGTAAAATACACGATATTTCGCAATAATAGTTACAAGTCCAGTCCACCTATTTTCATTGCTTATCTCTCAAGTATTTGAATGACCTCTAAAAGACAGATATGTGTATAATTTCTGCAATGCAAACATCTTTATGTGAGTTTCTTTCTGATGTTATCTAATGATTTTCAAGGTAGTTTAATATTGGAGTATTCAACTCATTTTTCTCTTTCAGTTTTATTAGTTGTTTTCTTATCAACTAACAAAATCGTTCACGGTGAGTACAACAAAATTAACATACAACTTTACGTATATAAGATATTAAATGTTTGTCTTTATTTTTCATTCGTAAAGAATCTTATCTATTTTCATCAAGAGTCGACTGAAAACAAAATTATTTAAGGTTTAACGTGCCTGAGATGTTCCGATGTTACTGAACCCAGACTTTGCAACAAAATTGAACGCTGCCAGGACGGGGAGGTACACATGTAAATGTATTTATAGGAATTGTAGCAATCAAGATAAGACAAATAATTATGTTTTTAAATCAACATCTACATCTGTATTTTATATTTATGATTCTTTTTATCAGGTATGTGCAGTGCAGCAGTACCGGGCAGACAATGGAGACATAGGCTACTGGACAGGATGCTATCCTAAACAGGTTTATTTAAGAAAAAAATCACACAATGCTTTTAAAATAGAACAGAAGAATCGCCAAACAAATTAACAATACATGCGTGTATCCGTTGTTTCAGGAATGCGCTGCTGTGGACAATAGAACAGTGGTCAGTACTAAGAGAAGTCAGTACATTGACGGCGTTGTTCAGTGCAGAGACTGTTGTACTTCAGATATCTGTAACGCTTACGGCTGTGGCTCTCCGAGTAAGTCCATGGATATTTAATTCCTGCATGCTGGTTCTCTAAAATGTGCTAATTTAATTAATACATGTATGTTTCATCCATTTTTGTGGATCTAGAAGTAAGATCCAATTTGGAAAAATCTTATGCCTGAAATAATGAACATGTATAAAAACAAGTATTTTAAAAACAAAGAATTTTACATCTTTTATTAAGATATATTTACTAGTTAAATATAGTAGAAAAATATACGAAACATTGTTTTTATATAATTTTAGAAAACTATTCATAAAAGATACGAAAAAAAATTATTTTGTTTAAGGAAATGGAAGTATCCGTATAAATTTTTAAACTTTACAGGGTATCTAATATACAAGAAAAATATGTATACCAGTTTATCTAAATGTTACCAATGAAAAATAAAGACCATACAAATTGATGATATTATGATCTTCGGAGATAATTCAAGTTAATTTTCTTTGAACTCTTTATGATATAAAAACAAGATTTTGTCTTTAACCAATCAAAATCATTTATTTTATGAAGTCCATTTGAGACATTTCCACGTTCCTTGTTCAGTTAGTGACTGTGTTAATTAAAAGCTTACCGTAATGTTCTTAAAAGTTATCTAAGATTTTCATTGAATCGTGCATACCTTTATAACAGCTAGTAGCTAGTCTAAATTGAAAGCTAAAATAAATTTTACATATATTTATTATTTAGTACTTCAATAATTTGGATTAGATTTCTATTATTAATATATAAAATCGGTTGCAAATCACAAAGTGCATCAAAGTGTTGAACAACAAATTCAATTTTCTACTTCCGAGTTATTCTTATTGAACTCGAATGTTAGTTACTAGTAGAGTACTAGTCCATTGTCAAATAACGCAATTCTCTTCAAAGTCTTACTACTGACTACCCGTGATTTGCTAATTTGTTCTCTAGAATACCCAGCCACCCGAGGACCTATTTGTTTTTACTGTGAGAATGTTTCGGATCCAGCGGATTGCCATACAGTTACTCCATGTAACCTCAACCAAGCAAGTCCAATTATACAGCTACTACAACCATCTTTTTGTGCAGCAAACATAATCACATATAATGTCTTATTAATAATTGAAAATGTTCATCAAGATTTAATGAGTATTGTACAAATACAAATTTAAGTCATTTCAGAACAAACAACTTGCTAGTAATCGCACAATTTACGGTGGATTTTGGCAATGATTTGATTTTAAAGCTTATATATATACATGCATTGTTTTAATCTTTTAGAAATGTTTTATTCACGAAAAATCCATCTTTGGAAAAAGGTATTTCACATCCAAATGCGAATCCATAATGGTAAGTTGCGATCCGTGATTGTTCATTGTGTATTCCAGTAATCCAGTAAGGTTAGATCCAATATGATGTAAATAAACCTGTTCCCTTTAGGGTTGTCTTCCCCATTTCACGGGTCCAGTGGTCGGTAGGAGGCGTGACCTGTCGGGGTTGTGTATTCACTGCTGTGACGGGGATCTGTGTAATTCAGACTGTTCTACAGCGTCCAACGCTACCGTCAACAACGTCAACAAACCAGCTACTACTTTGCCAGACCACGTTGCCTTCCACGCTGTCGCTTTCAGTCCTACAAATAACGCTGTGGTTATTTTTGACCACGTGATTACAAACGTCGGCGGGGGATACGACAACACCACAGGAGTGTTCACTGTACCCACCCCCGGACTGTATGTATTTTCCTGGACCATAGAGACGTACGGCCAAAGAACGGAAGCCATGCTTTTTGTGAATGGTGTTCAACAAGCATTGTCAAGGGCCGACCAAGCGCCTTCATATTACGACACAACCACATCCTTTGCTGTCCAAAACCTGACACTGAACGACAAAGTAAATGTCAAGGTCATTCATGGACGCTCAGAAGCAAGACATACAATGTTTTCCGGCTGGAAGATCAATAAAACAGGTAATGTTTGAAAAATTATTGGATACTAAGTAAATTATAATGAGCGAAAATTTTCGTGGGGAGACGACAAATAATCAAGATTAGACTACGTTAATTACATGGATGATGAAAACTTAACAGAGCAAAACTGTTTTATATGGACATATGATAAATGACAGACATGCATAGTATGATACATGTCATATAATTATATTAATACATGACTACTATAGTTTCGAGTATGATACACTCGCTTTTTTTTTTTAGATGATACGGCGTTTTCTGCGTCCCTGTCACGAGAAGTTACTGGCAGTACCATAGTCTTTAACAACGAAACCTTAGACACAGAAAGCGCATACTCCACCTCCACCGGAAGATTCGTGGCGCCTCGTTCTGGTCTTTACGTTTTCATGATGTCGGCCGTTATATATGGAAATCATGAAAATACCTGCGATATCTCCTTCAGCAATGGTAACGATCAACCAGATATATGGGTGGATTCAGCTAGTGGATTATATGACAGCGCCAGCTACATGACATTCGGCTGGTTGAATACCGGCGATTACGTGTATACACATGCTGGTAGAATGACAACCACCTCTGTGTTTGCTGGATGGCAGCTGGTAGATGATGCCAATGGTTTGTAGAACTGTTAAGTATTGACTGCAACAACTTTGCTAGAATGTGGTATGTACTGTGGTACATTATAGTAATTGGACCAGCAGAGCAATTGCAGATAAAAAAGCCACATTGTTCGATATTTTTCAGTTAGCATTCGTATTTATGGAGTTGTGGTAAAGAATATTAGCGAGATTGCCAAAGGTGAAAGTTTTGTATTATTATAAAAGAACTACCGAAGAGATGCGTTTAAACATGTTTTTAATTCGCTTTTTTATAGTTTCCAAAGTAACATATCCAGCGTTTCTTGCACATCTCAGTGGCAGCACCACACGCTCCCCCATCGTCTTTAATCGTGTCCACTCGGGTTATCACCATGGCTACTCGACGAGCACTGGGAAGTTCACTGTAGATCGTGACGGCGTTTACGTATTCCTACACAATATAGAAGCAGCAGGCTCTGTTGCAAACACCGCTCTAGCAGTGAACGGGAACGTTAAAGTGGAGACTAGGTCTGACGGTCGCCATTCGGGCTATGACGACACGTCTGCTGTCACCGTCCTGGATCTGTCTTCTGGGGATCAAGTATACGTAAATATACAATCAGGCGGGGAAGCGGATGATGGGCAGACTCTTTTCTTTGGAATTCTGCTATTTGAACTCTAATAATTCTGTTTGTAGAGGTTGGTAATCCAATAAAAACTGATGAATCTTTGAAATATACCTTTGTCCAAAACGCAGTCCGTTGTTCTGTTGAAGATTGTGGACTCACCGTTTTTGGAGGTTCTCGAGATCAGAGTATTGAAACGTATAACGCGTAAATTAATCGGAAGTTCCTACAGTCAACGGACCTCGTCATTTTAGTTTCTACCATTTACCAGTTAAAACAAATAAGCAAAGGTTTAAAAAAACTGACGAAACGGTTTTCATAAGGTAGACTAATAGTGTGTACCGGTGATGTCAAAACCAATCCGGTTTATTTTATGAAAGGCCTGTAGTTATCAGATTTTGACTTAAACTAACAATGTAGCAGACTGGTTAAAGTTGACATGAATTCATAAATACGCATTATTTACCTTTTAATATATCCGAATATTTACATTTGTCAGTGTTTTTGCCTGTGATAACACTACGTATCGATTTTGTATTGTACAGGCCTATAACTTCAGATGCCGTATAATTGGTGCGCAAGCGGGGTTTGCTTATCTATATTCAAATATTTAATCGCACATTTGCTGAAAATTATATAAATATAAGAAATGAGGAATATTATGAGGTGATGATTTCGGACGGGCGTGACCTATTCTATCATAAAGCCCTTCGGCTTGTAAAGAATCTGATACAAATATTTAAAAAACCCTCGATCAATGTAGAATGTTTCCTGTGTCGTACTGTTATACTATCGCACATGCGCAAACTACATACTGTAGCAGATCGTGCAGTGACAGCATGGACTTTAGAAAAGAGAGTGTTTTGTAGAAACTGGTAAAAAGGTTGTTACGTGGAAACTTTCTTGGATTTACTATAACTTATCTACCTGTGTTGGATGTAGCGCGACCGCGGTTCACAATAAGATACAGACGTCATGCACTCTGTATGAACGACACACGTGTTCGATGTGCATGCTAAGTAAGGCAGCACAGCACTATCTTTGCAAGATAATGCAGATACATTGGTAATTCTTTCATAGAATAAATCATCTTTTATGTTACATTCATTGTAGTTTTTCTTTGGTGGCAGGGGATAGTTTCGAACGAAAGACCCGCTCAAAATTTTGAAATAAAGGTAGAACCTGAGGTTTGGCTGGTTATTTGAGGGGTATAAATTGCTAGAATATTTATTGCATTCATTTTGTGGATAGAGGAACTAATGTCAATTTTATTGATATATGACACTTTAATACTGGTAGCACTTTTCATCAGATATGGAATGAAAATGCGAAACTGTGGCCAAAATTTTCACTTTCGGTTTTGTGCCTCAAAAGTGGGGTGGGTTCAGAACACGAAATGTCACTCGAAAAGAAGGTGATTGACCCCCCCATTAATTGGTGATTATTTGGATAGGTATACATTAAGCAACAAAATCTATTGTAGTTTATGGCAGTTGTTCGGGACTGGAGCGTGGTGCTGGACCCGTGAAAATGTGAAAAAAGGGTAATTTTTCAGAAAATTTTGAGACCGTCCCTGGCTTTTCTATATAGTGCTATAAAAATTCTCAAGAGTCGGGACCATGTGTTCCCTGCATGCAAACCAATTTTAGCAAATTTAAAAATCGACTGAAAAATTAGATCACATATATGAGCAGTATCTGCCTCACATTTCCTCGACCAAAAAAACTATCCCCTGCACCTTTATTTTTTTAATCAATGATATTACTAGATGTAGTTCATGCATTTAGAAGTTCATGCATCCTGAATGCCTCGATCGGAAAGCAACCGACCGTAACTTTCTTTGCCGGTATATATACCCCAGTGGCAGTTGAAAAGCGATCGAAACTAGTATGCCGACCAAATGCTTAAAGCTGACATAAATTCATAAATACGCATTGTTTCCTTTTATCTCCGACTACCGCCATATTAATTGTCGATTTCTATTGTTCTGCTCATCGCTACACAATCCGTATATAAGGCCGATAGCACTATTCATGCTTCGCCGCATTCAGGTATTTCATTCACCCGAATACGTTACATAGGACGAAAAGAACGCGTTTTGAACAAAAATATTAAAATGACAACCACTGCACTGGTAAGGAATATCCAATAAAATATGAAGCAAGATGGACTGAAACCCTCGATCAATGTAGTATGTTTCCTGACTCGTACTGTTACATCACACATGCGCAAACAACACACTGTGGCAGATGAGCAATATCAATGACCGCATTGAGAGTTGGATTTTAGATATGGAGTGTTTTTGTAGAAACCGATGGAAACGATGTAACGTTGTTACTATCTTGGAATTACTATCATTTATCTACTGTGTTGAATGTAGTGCCGCCGGGGTCTTCAAAGAGATGCAGACATTATGCACTCTGTATGAACGACACACGTGTTCGATGTGCATGCGAAGTACGGCAGCACTATCTGTGCAAAATAATACGAAACCATTGGAAATTCTTTCAAAGAATAAATAAATATACATCGTTTCCATCGGTTTCTACAAAAACGCCCTGTTTCTAAAATCCATGTGATCATTGACATTGCTCGATCTACCAGTATGTGGTTTGTGAATTCATGTGCGATATTATAACATACACAGGAAAACGGTCTACATATCGAGAATTTTTTAAATATATGTGCTTGGATTTCAGTCTGTCTTGTTTCGTCGTTCATTGGATATTCCTTGCCAGTGCAGTGGTTGTCATATTTTTGCTCAAAACGCATTTCTACAAGTCTTTTCGTCCAATGTAACGTGTCGGGTCAATGAAATACTAGTACCTGAATGCGGTGACGCATGAATATCGGCCTTGCATGTATATAAGGGGTGTGTAGCGATGAGCAGAACAATAGAAATCGACAAATTTATCGCGGTTGTTGGAGATATAAGGGAAATAGTGCGTATTTAAGAATTCATGTCAGCTTTAAGAACAGGGAAAGAAGAGTTGGACAACCGCACGTGTTCCGTATAAAACGCATAACTTTAAGATGACACCACAGTCCAGTGATGTCCTTTCGAAATTTTCAAAATTTTCTGCCGAATAGAACGGACTTCACAGGACAAATGTCATACGAACAAGAAAAAAACATGAAATGCATGCATAGACGAATGGACTGAAAAAATCGCCAGCCGTTGGACGTCCGGTTGCGTTTTCCAGTGAGGAGTGACTGAGCTTTAAGGCATTGGAAATGGTGAAATCTGTTAAAAAAAATCCATCACTTGTACATGTTGACTTGAAATAAAAAATAACAATGAAATAGCACATTTTTTACTTTATTTATATATCAAGGAGTGACAATATTTACGGACATGATAAACGATGTATTACATATAGTAACACCAAATGATATTGTTTAACAAAAGGACATCGACTACATACACAGTACAACATCGCTATCTGACAACACTACATACTGGCCCGTATAAACATACTGTCAAATGCCAAAATGGAGGTTACACATAGTAAAACTAAACTTGGCAATGTAGTAAATTCCAGCAATGACTTATTGGTTTTTTTCCCTATACCTATATGTCCTGCATCTGTGTTATTACATATTTTCTACAATAAATAATTTCTACTTAGCATGTTTTTTCAGTTGTTTGTTGGAAGATGAACAAAAGACACATATAACCATAAGAAATTGTTTGTTTTACTATCTTTAACTAGAGAAAAGAGATTCACTGATTAAGCACGGTACCTGCACTCACCACATCAAAGGACGCTTCACCTAGCTACAAGGCAGCACAGCAGGAACGATAACTCTGGTGAGACAGGGTACTTAATGTTGACTTGGAGGTTCATAGGTTCATGTATATTAAGGGCCAATTACCGTATATCAGTGTGATACCTGAATAATTCCTATCCGATAATACATCTTTGATTTCCCCCTTTGTTATTCGATTATGAAGTAAAGAGATGGAATGTACATGTAATTTTGAATTAACATCAATTGCTTGCTATCTGAAGCTTTGCAACTGATATCAAGAATTATTATACAAGCAAACAATGCTAAACCTTAAATAAGTAAAGTTAACACTTTTTTTTTTTCAAATTTGATGACTCTTATGTGAATTTTGTTAACTAAGTGGCATCTAGTAGTTCGTATAAAACATTATAGTTTAAAAGACTGCACAATAAAGCAAAATTTTCAAGTAAATTAAAGAATAACAGTTACAACACCCAGATCAATCAGTAAAAGTAGTCCCAATGCAAATAACAAATAACTATTTAGTAAAAGTAGTATTACAAGAAAAAGAACTATACATTTTTCCTACTCAAAAAATTTTTAAAAAATATAAATTCCTTAAAAAACAATGCTTTCAATTACATGTAAGTATACAAGCTAATATAATAGAAAATGGGGCAAATCAAAGTTATATGTTACTTCCCTAAACTAGACACTTTAGAAGTTGATTGTCTTCCCCTGGATTTTGCCTCCATGTTTATCCTTTGATAAATGATATAAATAAAATCCTTTAAATATCTCTCCATGTTTTACAAAAGTAAAGACTTTGCTACATTTTTAAATTGAAAAAAAATTCTGAGAAAGTATATTTCTGGATTTCAAATAAGTTACATATGTTCTGAGATACAAAATAGTCATTATTTATAAATATTCATGTGTATGATTATGTAAATACATCTTTAAAATTTAAAGTTTTATATGCTTTAATATATATGTATTAGTAAAATTCTGATTTTAGTAAGGAAATAAGCTTTTTCTTATTAATATTAAATACACAATTGTATCGCTGGAATTAGTAAAATGAAATGTTAATGGATCAAGAGTAATACAACTTGATTTTTATGGGGAACAGCAGAGTTCCTGCTTGAAATCTTAAAGCTTATTCTATTTTTTGATAAAAATTCTTTATCAAGATGTACACAGAGATACATGGTAAATATTGGGAAAATTAAATATTGGCCTGCCTGTAAAATACCATTTACTGGCTATCTTCACAATTTATCTAATTTTCACTTTTTTCACAAAACAAAAACTACAAAACTCAGAAATTATGTATGGTATTATCTGCTAGTAGAAACTTTTCAAATTAAAATAAAATGACTTGCATAAATTTAAAAGACTATCGGTACATATTTACCCCATGTTTAAGAAAAATTGTAACACCCTAAAGAAAACCTTGATACACAGTATAATTGATTTTCCAGACTCGGAATTCAAAGCTAATGTCACCAAGTGACGGCATGTATCCAACATTTACATGATGTACTTCAAATCCTACATCTTCCGACTTCTCCGAGGTCTAATAAACTATACAAAAGTACAATGTCCATCATATTATATCAAAGTCAAGTCTTTTAAGAAATGATTTAGTGAATGAAGCTCCTAACAATAACCTGCCTAACAAGAAACATGCTTCTCTAATCTTATCAAATCAAGAATATGAATCAGATCTAATCATTTAATGTCAACTTTGTTGACAAACATCATTTTAAATTGTCTAAAAATTGGCACCTTTTAAATGTAAAAAAAAAAAAAACAATGACAATGCATAAATTAACTCAGTCAAACAAAATAAATTAACAAAACATAAAGAATGTACAATGAAGGTTGTTTTTAAGTGAAGGACTAGTAAATGATTCATTTTGTACAGTGGTGGTTTACCCAAAAGGGTAATAGAAAAAATATAATCTACACATTGTTCCAGAGCTATACAAAAGAGAATTTCTAAAGAAACCTATAACAAATCGACTACAAAAATACCAAATAAACTCGTACAAAAAAAATATAAACAATACAAATAATATATCGATAACACGTAATTATTAAGTCATAACAAAAACAAATTTCATCATGTGGCATGATCACATGAGATCCCTTTTTTAGATGGCAAACTACATTGAACCACATGGCATACTTGATCTCATGTGTACCATGATGTGTAAAGTACGAATGCCCTCAATCGCTCATATCACTATCACTGTCGTCAAACCCAGTCCAGTCTACGTCTCCAACCACTCCTTCCCGCATGCCGTGCTCAATGACGGCAAAGTGACAGAACACATACTGATCCGGCATCTGTATACTAAAGGCTCGTTGTGATCGGATGCGACGCACTGTTTCTCTAATGTTAACAGTCTGTATGTGTTCCAATCTTCGAAGACTGATGTCAGTTGTTATAAATGTTCCTGTCGGGGAAAGGAAAAATTCAAGAATTTATACCACTGGCTAAAGTAAGACATACAGTTATTAAAACTTAACACAGTAGTTCAAATTAATTTGTTGAGCATCAATTTTCATAACTTAATATTATCGAGTGTTAATGATGACAACAATTTGTGTTGGTAAAGTTCATGTCCATGAATTCACAATTTCTGGTAAGTTCAAGTTTTGAAAAATCACTAAAGCTGCAGTCCACAAATATTAATAAAACAACCAGTATTATTTTGATACGTTACAATATTACATAGTAATCCTGACCTGTCCTCCCAATTCCAGCACTGCAGTGCACAACAATGGGGGGACCCAGGGTGTGGCCTTGCCACTCTGACCCCAGGGAACTGACAGCCTCTTCCTGGCAAGCTCGGACTTTGAACAAGAATTCTAGAAAGGCAGCGGCAGAGCTGGGTGTCCCATAATCTGGCCAGGAAGTGAACTGTAGGTGGTAAATCTGTCGAGACTCATTGCTCTACAAGGAATAAACATCTTTTTCAATTATTTATTATCCTTCATTATCATACTCATGCAGTGCACCCAACACTTTGTTTCCTTCTCTAATCAAGTGTTTCCTCCAAACAGAAATCACTTCTCTTAGAGAAATTTCCTCATTGTGTGCTTATATAAACATGATTCATAGGAAACATTATCAAAATTGCCTGAAGAAAATGAATTATTTCAATTGTAATTGCAATCAGTTACTTCTAAAAACAAGAGGCTCGTGGACCATGTAACTCACCTGAGAAATATTATTCACATGATTTCTCAATTCATTTTGAATCTTTGTTTATTTCTAAACTTGAAAATACTTTTTAATTTCCTAATATCTCTTGTAAATTATAGAACATTTAATGGTCATTGATTTGGCAGATCTATATGTAGGATACAAAGAATGGTCTCTGAATCAGGGAACCCACATATCCAACAACAAAAATTGAAAACAGACAATGCTTTTTGTCATGGATGACATATATATAGTACAGAAACTGGTCTCTGAATTGGCTGATAAACTTGGTGTTTAGCATAAAGAGCAAGGTAATGCTGTAGTCCTGATACAGACTGACCATGGTGTTAAAGGCCGAACATTTTACAAACGCCCCCTTTTTTACCTGTACAGACTTCAAAATGATGCCGCTTGTCAATCAAGTTTGAAACAATAGCACCCAGTTTGATTGACGTGTTCGTCCAAGCGTGATCTGGCCAGGTCCGTGGAATTCTGTTTACTAGCAATTAACAACTTTATCTTTAATATCTTCCGTCACGTATTAAAAGGGGAAAATAAAAATTAGATTTTTAACATCATTGAAATTGATTATGAAAATTAATCATTTAGTAATTGAAATTACACAATTTACATTTGAATTTGCGTGACCTAATAAATACCAAAAAAAAAAATGGGCAGCTCCAAACCATATTAAATTTTCTTTTTAAAACAAACTTATGAACTACTTAAGCTTTAATTACTGGTAATACAGGGAATTAGAACTTTGTGCACAAGTTGGGAAACGAACTCCATTGTCATCGTAACATTTCCACATTCTTACTGATCGTATGGTTTTCTTATTCAATTATTTGTTAAAATTAAGTACATTAAACAATTCAAGTGCTGAACACAATTTTAAATACTGGGCTATATTTTTAAAGCAGAATCAAATTACTGGATTTATTTACTTGTGCTTTACTGACATACATGTGTTTAGAGAAAATTCGGATGACACAGACTTCGATGTAGAACAGTTCAACTGTTAGATTGGATTCATTTCTGTATAAAATCGCTTCATACAGACATTTAGAACAATAAGATATTCCAACTAAGATCAATTCTGACTAATCATTTATTTCCTGTGTATTAATCTGCTTCCTGTGTATAGACTCTAGCAGCGTTCACGACCGCAGGTAGACTGCAAGCCCCAGAGGCTTTCACACCTCTAGAAATTAAGCCCCGCCCTCACCTGAGATTTACCACCCGGTAAAAATGTTCGGCCTTTAAGAATAAAGAGCAAGGTAATGCTGCAGTCCTGATACAGACTGACCTTGGTGTTAAGCATAAAGAGCAAGGTAATGCTGCAGTCCTGATACAGACTGACCTTGGTGTTAAGCATAAAGAGCAAGGTAATGCTGCAGTCCTGATACAGACTGACCTTGGTATTGAGTAGGAACAGCCAGCTAATGCTGTAGTCCTGATACACCTCCATACGTGTGTTGATGACCAGAAAGTCTTCATGCTGCTCCTCCCCATCCTCCTCTGGAGGCCAATACTGACCACACTTAGCACGACCCCTCTCCACTGCCCTGTACATTGATTAAGTTGGCACATTAAAATCTATAGTACATTCCTTGGTACTTTAGTTTATGTTCAGTCCTATTAAACAACATTTCTTAAACACATGCTTTAATTTATAAAATGCTTGTTTGTTAAGACAGGAAAAGTTCCATACAACACATTCATACCCAAATCTACTTTTGAATAACTTTTCATTTGACAATATAGGTAATTTTTTATTACCAGGTATTTGGCAAAAATACCCCCAAAACCACTTTAATCTTAGTTTTATACAAAAAGCATTTAGAGTCAAATATCTTTATAATTTTAAATCAAGTAATTAAGCAAAGAATATGTTAAAATATTTGTAAGGTTTTTGAAAACTATCATTATCAAAAGATTGCAGGTTACTTGTTTTAGCATGCAACTTTTTTTAATTTGATACATGTCTAATTTTTAGTAATAAGCCAGTCTGTTCACATTGTTCTGTTGTGTCCTCCTAATTAGATATAAGCACTAAATAACCCATAAAAGTCTATACTTGTTGATGATATATCCTCAAGGATGCCAAGTAGTCAATTAACAACTGAGCCAAACAATCCTCAAATTTAATAAATCTACTTCAGTAATCACAACTGAAATTTTAGCACAATGAAGATGTCTTACATTCTGTTGAATTATTGATCTTCGTTCACATGATCATTATATATAGTTCAAGTTCACTAAACTCTTCTCTATTTAGAGATTGAAGAATACTACAAAATAGCTGTAACCATCTAGCCTCATTAAAGACTGTTCATAGTATACATACTTTGTGGTCATAACAATGACCATGACTTGTTCCTCCCAAACCATTCTCCAGAAATCTCCAAACGTCCTTGGTAATGGGCCTATAATCACCAAAAAAATTAAAAACCTTTCATACCTAGAACTATCAAACACTATGATCACATTTCATTGGGAACAAAATAAAGGTTTTTATTCATTTTTACCTTGCGTTGATATGTATGCATTTTTTTGCATGTAGCCATCCACGTAGTTAGCATTGATGTAGTCTGAGCTGGGGTCGTTACTCTGTATACTTAGTTTGACTCTAGAGTGGTCTAAACACAATACATCAGAGTAGCGGTTTTTTGGAAGATTGTGCTTTGCCCTGAAAAAATAAATAAATGATACATTTAAGAAAGAAAAAAAATGTTAAAAACTTCATTGGGAATTGAACTTGGATGTTCAATCACGTGATCAAATCCTGTGAAGCCTGAAGGGCTTCTCAAAAGATTTGATCACATACCAACCAAGTTCATATCCTGGTGAACCTTTTAACATGTTGTTTATTACTTATACATGTAATTATGTTTGAGAAAGGCAAATTGTTAGAATTATTAATATAACTGTGCTTTTATGTTTATAATAATGAAACTGTCAAACAATACGTGGCAATCATTGTGACGGCATAAGAAGTTCACACAAAAACGAACATTTTTGCTACTCTATAAGTTTATGTAAAGAAATGTATTTACAAATGTAAATATTGTGCAGAATGATCATTTGCAGTAGTTTATGTACTCAGGTACTGCGGATTATTGTCACCAAGACTAAATGTATATTTCAGAATGAAGGTTAGGGGACAATTAAATGTATAATAAAAAATCAGATACAAACAGACAATGAATAACAATGTTGGTTTTCTTTAAGCTCTTGAATTTAAAAGACAAACCTATTTTAACTATAATTTTCACACAGGTGTATACTGTTAACCAAGTATTATTCACACCATTTTTAATTTGTAAATGGTCAGTGAAGAACTTATCTACTACAAAGATATCTGAGAGCAAGCATTTACTTCAAGATGAGTATTTTGTATCTGAGTGAAATACCGGTAAATATCCCCGAAAAAGCGATAGCTCATGAATCTTGCAGAATATTAATTGCATGCAAATACATGGTTTTAAGTAATGTAACAGTTGGTGAAAAGTCTAGTTTCAATGGGGATTCAAACCAAATGCCTCAGGCTGACTGTGCCAGAGTTCTAACAACTGAGCTACTGAGACCCGATAAATTGACTGCCAGTCACACACCTGTCATACCTATGACACTATAAATCACAAAATGAGCTATCACAAAATATTTGTGTTTTTGTTTACCCCATCACTAACTAACTACATGTATATCACAGAAGTATTACTTTCATGTATTATTTTACCATGGATTTGCCTGAAGATCAGTGTGGGAAATATCCATAAATAAAGTAATCAATATAAAACTTGTGCTTGTCGTACTTAGATACAGTGAAAGTTCCAGCAGGGGGTTCCATCTTAATACTGGCGTATTCCTCCATGAGACCCCGCCTCCTCATGCTGCGTGTGTACTCTACCAGCTGGTCCAGGTCCATGCCGTCAGCCTCTGGCATGTGTAAACTGTCCTCTACTGCATTATTTGACATCGACGAGGTGGAGGAGGTGGGTCGCTTTTTTCGAGGGGCGTCGACTGCGTCGACATCAATATTGTTCTCATTGTTTGTCTCCTGTGCCGCTCTTTTTACAGAGTCTTTATTACCCACAGAATCTATTCTTCGCTTTGAAGGAACCAAATTCAAGGAGTCCTCTTTTTCAACAGTCACCTCCTTCTCATCACTAGAGTCCTCTTTTTCTAGATCTTCATTGTTCTGTTTTTCATTGACCGTTTCCTTGGATTCCTCAGAATCAATGTCACTATGTTGCATGTTTTCCGACAGATCACTTGACATGCTGCGGCATGTGGATTCCTGCCCATCCCCTGTGCTAGGTCGCTTACAAGACACGAAGTAAGTGTTCATATCGGGGTCCTCTTTGAGGGCCACACGGGAACACAGCTGAAGCCATGCCTTGTGGTTTGTGATGGATTTGCCGCCTAACTGTTCTGGAAGTGCATCTTGAGGTATATGTTGTATAAGCTGGGACAAGTTTATTGTATACACCTAGAAACACAAACAGATCTCAAAATCTCATTTTCATACGTGTTAACAACAACAAAGAGTTTCTCTACAGACTTGTATTTCTCACCTAAACTCTTAACAAACACAGATATGGTGTGGTTTACAAAGATTAATCATTGCAATTAGATCTACTTTTGCTTGACTGCAAAATACAGATGAATACATGTACTTGCCCTGTCTCTAAGTTTTTCTTTTACAAAAAGGCGCAGAATCTTAAAAGGTGCTTTGAACCACAGTGGAGCTGTCACTATGAGGACTTTCTTTAGTCGAGCTGGGTAGCCACCCTAAAAAGTTTGACCAAAAGTTCTCAGTACCAGTCAGAATATTTTAGTATCTTGAACCATCAACAAAAACCCATTATATGAGAGAAATTCTTAGAAACATAACTTCAAGAGAAATGCACTAAGAGTACATATTAAGTTAAAATTGAACCAATAACTACAATGAGATTAATCAAAAATATTATCATAGGATGATTTTTTGGTATCAGTTAACATTCCCTACCTTTAACATGTTAAGGATTTTTTTACTCAGTTCATAGTCAAAATTGGAATATTTGGACTCTGTCATGTCGTATATAAATACCAAGCCATTTCTTTGAGTTTCAATGCTGGAAATTTAAAAACATTCAATTATCAGTATACCCCAAAAAACAGAATGCATATAAATTGCATGTTTGTCATTAAAATGAGTGGTGTTTATCAGGTTAAGGGTCCTCCACACCCTCTGGAAAAGTTTGTCATACAAGTCCGATTTTTTTATATTCCTTAAAGATGTGAAATTCAAGCATGCATTTGACTTGAAAATGACGGGAAAAAATGTTCAATTTTGGGGAAAATCAACTTTTAAAATTGTATTGCTTTTCATAAATACAAAAGTCCCTGCTATATTTGAACTCGGGACCTGCGCAGGTAAGTAGACTGAAGTTATACCCACTGCGCTACAGAGATAGAGACAAAAACAGTTTTACAATGAGTTGAAATGCCATGTTGTGTCTTATTGTCAATAAAAGTAAAAGTCACAGGGTGTTGTGGACCCTTAAGAGCCAAACTTTCAAAAATCTGAGTTAGTCATTGTTTTTTGTTTACTTTTTTTTCATTTGAATAACTGAAACAACTTATAAGCTACCCCTGGTAATGAAAAAGCTTTCGTAACACCTTTGCATGCTTATTTCCAGACAGTGAGTTTAAGATCTATAAAGCTCACAAAATTTTAACTACTAAATTTCAAAAAAAAAAAAAAAGAAGAAGCATGATCTCAGTTGTATAGGCTCTGAAGGTCAATAACGGCAAGGTGAGCTGCATTTTATATACCCAGCAGTCAGCCATATATTGCTCTATACCTCTCTAACGCTGCGTCAAGCTGGTACACCAGGGCCTTTAGGACCAGTTGATGGGATGTCAGACTGGGCTGATGTATTCTGGCTGTGAACAAGGCAATGGCGGCACCATTCTTATCTCTACCACTCTGAAAAATGACAAGAGATTTATTAAAAATGTTCACCATACTTTAAGGCGCAATAATATCTGAACAATGCTGAATACATTTGACCAATGCCGTTTTATTACAAAACACAATGTCATGCAATTTATTTGATTGTAAGCTATATCATAATGATTATATCAACCTATGAGAGATTGTTTATTACATGTCCCATACCAAAAAAAAAAACACTAAAAAGTTATACCTATGAACCCTTAAAAAAGTTACAAAAAAGTCATAACTAAGTTAGCACAATTTGGAACCATCTGATCATCATAAGACATGCATTCATAATTTTAGTTATACTGAAAAGTTTCTAAGTTCAATTGAGGTACATTTTAGTTATAGTGCAAAAAGTTTAACTCCAATCAAGGTACAAAAAAGTTATAACTTTTATGTACCTAAATCTTGGGTACATAAAAGTTACACTTTAGTTACAGAAAAGTTATGACTAAGTATAACTATTTTTTGTATGGGCGTGCGTATCTTAACCATTAAACAACTACAGCATGTTGAAGGCTGACCATTGACGCAAGCTCCGAATAAAAAGGAGTTATTTTGAGAGTGAATCTGTCTGAAAAAAGACAAGCTCTATTTTTTCCATCAAATCATGTACATTTGACTGTATAATAAATTCAATTTACTCTATACAAACATGATAGTTTTTGCTTTTGTGTTATTTTTCTCCATCACAGTTGTAAGAGATTTTGCCAAGTTCTTATTCAACCTTTTTAAACAGTTTTGATGAAAGAGAGGAGAAGAGAAGATTGAAATTAATTTTTAATTGGAAGAACATTTTGATTTTCCCCACTGATAATGAGGATTAATGAGGTTAAAATAAGACAGGGGGGGGGGGGTCTGTGTTTTTAATAACAGACATCAGATATCACTAACAAATGTGTGAAATGATCGATTTTCAGGCTTTCTGAATATTTTTAAGCTTGTTAGCTGTGCTCTCAAATTAAATTTACATCTCAAGGTTCTTACAAACAACATTCAAGACATGTTCTATTAATTATGATCAATTTTTGGAAAATTTAATTAGCAGTAATCAATCTTTGTCCAAAAAGCATAAGGTTATATGGCTGCTTATGGTTAAATAGTGCTTCTTGCCTAAATATTTATTTCAATGCTTTTCAGGGATTGTTAATCAATAAATCTACATGTATTAATCTGACCAGGTATGTTTCATAAATACATAAATCCATGGTGATATACAAGCCTTATAGCTTATACATGGATGCAGCTATATGTTCTGAAGTGTATACCTGAAAACTCATTGTGACCTTGTCCTTTATCTATTATATGTACAGGAAAAATAAATTAATTTTTCATCTTGCGCTGATTTTCATTGAGTGAATAGATATATGAAACAGCCATTTGTGATGTTGATTTTGTATCAAGTGAAATGCTTTGTTTGTCAGTTGCCTAGTGATCTAAATTCTGCCTATCAACCAATCAGCGAAAATTGTGGTCAGCCAATGGTGTATTTGTTAGTCACAAACAAGGAATCATTTGATTCAGATGTAAATCATGAAAGGAACAAAATTCTTTGATCAAAGAGATGAGTAAACAGGTCTATTTCTTCATCAGTAAAATTAAGAATCAAGGTCATACTTTCTGGTAAACAGATTTCTGATACATATGACATTTTGAAATAGGAAACTTACATTCATGTACATCAACATTTGCATCTCTTTGTGTTTTCCATTAATTCCATTTTAAGGAACTTGTGTTGCTACTTTTTTAATGCTTAGATGTTTTAAATTCTTACTACTGTACAACCAACTGCACTCATGATTCTATAAAATTAATGCAATTGCTCATATCACATAAAAAATAAGCTTAACAGATAAATATCAATTTTGATTGTAAACCAAGGTTTTGGTTAAACAATAGCTCTATGAATGGCAGTTGCTTTGCTGCCATATGAAGCATATTGCTTAAGTATACTCCAAGGAGTATACCAACAGAGCCATTGCCTAGCTTCATTACATAATGGCCTATTGCTTTGTAAATTTCATGTCAATATTTTCTTGATAATGAAAGTGACAAGTTAAATTGGTAACTGAGACACATTTTATTAAAATATATAGATACTGCTCTTGCAAGAGTGAGCAAGAGAAGA
The DNA here is from genome assembly GCA_020458035.1 of Magallana ariakensis. Classification (NCBI taxonomy): domain Eukaryota; kingdom Metazoa; phylum Mollusca; class Bivalvia; order Ostreida; family Ostreidae; genus Magallana; species Magallana ariakensis. Next base: position 10,879,218 of record CM035816.1, on the reverse strand, counting down.
AAATGCTCCCCAAATGTAAGATTTCAAAAATTCTTCTTGTATACCATATTTAATAGTCATGTAATAATTATATGGGGTATCAATGGTACAGAATATCTATCAGCAATTGGGCTGTACATTCAACAGCAAATGCATTTGTCTCCTAAATTGTTGGCAAGCCTATGATGATATAATGGTATCTTAATTATTATTTTTTGTATGCATCATGTTTGGTTAGCACTAAAACAAGATTTACTGTGGAATCATCATTGTTCGCAGAGTATCAATGTTCGTGGGTTACCCTTGCCTACAAATTTAAATCCCCATGAAGGTTATGTATACAAGCATTTTTAAAATATTTATTACAATTATCCCAAACTTGCTACCAACGACCAGGAAAATTTTGGCTACCCACGAACATTGACCCCAATGAATAAAAATTATTCCACAGTAACTTACGCAAACTTAAGTATACAGAAAATAGACTTACAAAATATGCTTGCATGTACATATATATACATATCAACCATCAACCATAATATAATTTACACATATGGGTATTACGAAATTATTAGAAAGGTCTTATAAGAAATTCAACACACATTTCTTACTACCAGTTTAATAAATACCCAACTCATCAAAACTCTGCTTTCACAGGCCATTAATATTTTTTCAGAAACTTAATTTTAGCATATCAACTACACTCATTCTAAACATCTACACTAAAATCCTTTAAGAAATATTTCCTATTTTTAAATGACTTAAATATTTAGTTACCAAGATTGTAAACTTTTCTGTATAAAGTTCCCTTTTCAGTAATTCGTCAGAAGCCTGGATCACAGTCAAATCTTCTCGATTTCTCGTCTCCTGTGAAAAAGAGAGTTCAAAAGTTGGGTGAGAAATGTAATGCAGTTAATATATTAATAAGTCTGTGTTTTACAAATATCAAATACAGATGTTTTTTGACACATAATCACAAACAGTAATACAGAGTGTATCAGATATGCTTGAATTGTGAACCCTTTTAGGTTTAAAAATATATATGACTAAAAGTTCAAAATAATATATGGATTAAACAGTTAGGACATATAGCTAATCTGTGTTAATTTTAATGTATATAGCAGTCCAGCTAGCATCAAATTCTTTAAAAGTCCTGTAAATGATTTCATGCAACAACAATTATTCTTTGTAAAACTGGAGTATGTTTGATTTTACCTAACAGAAATAAATTTACATTAATTTTACAACAAAGAGATTATAGGATCTGAATGTTTTCAGTTTAATACCATGAAACAAATTTTGCAACATTTGAGTGTATATACATTATTACTATTGGACTGTGTATTCCAGTGATATCAGTGCAAGCTTCTAGGTAATATAGACTCTTGAAAGCTGAGGACAATGACTCATTAATATTGTGTTTTGACATGAATGCCTATATACATATTTCTTTCTTTAAAATACTGACAGATGACATGTAGGTGTAGATTTTGATTTTATTATCTCCTTCTTAATTGTTTATTATACATGTTATAATAAAAGATAGTGCAAGATGTGGCCCTAGAAATCTCAATCTCGATCATATATGATTTTCGTGGCTTAGTGCACAAACTGCACATTTATTTTATCTTAATTCAGGTTTATCCAGTTGGATTCTTTGAACATAGTATAAAAAACTAAGCACATTAAGTATGATCAATCATACTTTTTCATTTATATGTCTATTACATGTACTTTGATATAAACATGTGTTTGACATCTAACATACTTGAAAGCCTAACAATACTCTAGAATGTGGAAACATGTGCTCATAACATTAGCCTTCAAGTCTACTTTAAATAATATGTTCCCATTCAAATCAATAAAGCTTTAATAATATGTTAAATATGATGAGAAATTAAGTCTTGATTTTACATGACCTAATATACATGTGGCTATGTTTGGAAAATTGTGTGCATGTCCTCTTTCTGGATGTGTACACAGGAAACAGGATACTCTATGACAGACCCTGTAATCACTGATTATTTGTGACCAAGCCTAAACATCTAATTACCGGTATACAGGTCTATATAAACATAAGAGGGTCAGCCATTGTTGTGGCTTTGGAGACTCGCACTATTTATTAACCATATGTTTCTGTATCCTCCACTTCTACGTATAAACTCGATCATTACATACACGCAGGTCATCTGTGTGTTTTGTAAATTTATACACTTCACTTTGGTAGAGTGCGTTCCATTTTTGGGCTTAATTAAAAAAGTACTATAAACTTGCATAACATTAACAATCGACTTTTAAATAAGTCAAAATTTCAACTTTTAATTGCAATATGGTAACCCTCAATAACTGAATAACATTTCTCAGTATGAGTTTGCATAAACATGTTTACCTTATTGTAATTATATATACTGGTACATCGATGTACTAATAATGGGGAAGTCATTTAAAGGTCCTGAATAAAGGGATTTAAAAACAATCAAAAATATATTTTTAACTCTTAAAAGTCTATAATAGTCTTGGGGCAGTCTACAGAAACACTCCTTTCTGGACTGTGCTGAATTTAACAACCAAAACAAGGGCTACTTATAGTTATCACATTATCTTTCATGACTTCCCCAATTATGTAACACAACAGGAAGGAAAACACAAAAAGAAATGCTTTTTTAGCTCCTTGCATGGTAAATCAGTGCCATCCACTTAAACATGTACATGAACTACCTAATATATTATTTATCAAGAAGTAAATTCCTCTGACCCCACCCCACTTCCCCAAACTCCCTTCAAAAAAGTTTTTATAACATCACCCCAGAGTCGCACACATTTAAAAACCTGATTTCTAAAACATTTTCAATTACCTGACATAAAATTTATTGACCATGTTGACACTGGAATTGTATTTCAATTTTTTTATCAACAAAAATGTGGCATAGAGCTCGACAAAAACTGTTCTTTTATATCTGACACATGCTTTTTCATAATATATAACAAACATTAAAACCTAGCTCTTCAATTGACATTAAGTTGTAGGTGAAGTGATACATGTACTGTATGTATTTCATAAGCAATACATGTTTTATGAGGTTACAAAACTACATGTAATTGACTGTATATGTAACTTTTAATTAGAATTAAGTGAAACAATCTTGCATGTTTCATTTCTAAACCCCTGTGTAGTAGGTGACTGCACCCATGTATTGTCTGTCACTGGCAGTGTGTACTTGTACATGTACTAGCTCTCTCTCTCTCTGACTAACCTCTTCTTGTTGTTCAATACTGACACACCACACAATGACGTCTCTAAGACCTGATAAATCCAGACCCGCCAACAGGGACTGTCTAGAACAATCCTTATAGGGAACAATCGCAGAACACCCTGCCATATCCAGTAGAACGGCCGGCAAATTACGATAATACTTCTACCATTTTAATAAACCATGATTAATTAGTCATAATTATATCAAAATCCTATGCTGATGCACTATATAACATCCACAATGTTGCACAATATTTACAGCCACCAGTTCACTGAACAATGTTTGTAAGATCCTATTGGTGAAACTCCTAATCAAACCAGATAATCGTACCCAGAAACAATACCATAGTACGGTTATATACAGATTAATTAATTCACAAAGTCGTTCTTTCAGAAAACAGTGTCACATATGCAGTATGTTCCTGTAATTGTTATATAAAGATGAGGACAGAGCATAGTTAAATCCTACCAAAGGAAGTAAATAAAAGTCTCTTTGTCTACAAGGAAGGAAAAAATACACTTAAACAACACTTCAGACTGTGTCAGTCATTATGTTTCATATGTACTTTGCATAAGCCAATTTTCCCATTTGGAATGTTTTGTAGCCTTCAAATACAGGCACAATGTAATAGACTACAAAATATGAATACATCTGTTAAAAAGTGACTGTGTTTATGACCTAGCTTACACTCAACAGGCTATCGGATGATTTCTCAGAATTATACATGTACTGTATTTGTGTGAACAAACATATACATTTATGGTAGTTTTTATTAACATTAAGACAACAGAAAACACTCCCATTTTTCTGCAATTCAGTTTTCTAAGACTGGTTCTTCAAATAATAGACTAGCTGCCATATGAATGATTTGACAATACATGCTGGGGGGGGGGGTGGGGGGGGGGGTGAATCAATAAAATATTTCACTAATTACTTAGTAATCATCAACAAATAACAATAGGCATTTTTATATGTAGTCTTCAAGGACTCTTAAGTGACCTCAATTTTCATGAATTCTCACATACATTGAGTATTTATTTGTCAATCATAGACTTATGTATGAGAAGACTGAGGCGGCATTCACAATTACCGGTAACAAAACATCTCCAACTGAAATAAACATTTCATAAATTATTCTAGTACATGTACTACAGGTGCAAAGCCTGAATTCCAAAATTAAAAGTTTATTGTATATGGGATACTCTGATAGTTACCTGGTATTTACCAGTATTTCTTACATAAAAGAGATATAGTTTTATAAGTATTGCTGGCAAGTAGTAATTTTTAAATATATGTTGATTCATAACCAGTACACTGTATTTACAAAATCCTTTATAAATTAGGGTAATTAAAGGCCAACAAGTTTACATAGACAATGTCTCAACCTGCTCAAAGAATTCTCAAACACACAGGTGTTTGACACACTTGCATATCATATAAACTTGCAACTACAAAGTATTACATTAGATACCTGTGGTCTACAACTATTTATAGAAACATTAGTATCTGATTCATCTGATGTACCTGTTACCAGGTAGTGCATATAAATGTATGTCAAGTTACACATCACTGTTTTTCTTACTGGACTGGGCTGATCGAATTGTACACGTATTGAGCTTAATGTACTCAACATAGGACATTCAAGTCTAGTCATCTCAATTCTCTTCATGTTTATGATCTGCTCAATTTTTTTAATTAGGTAAATTACACACAGAATAAAGTATCATTATCAACACATCACTTGTAAAATTTCATTCAACTTCTAGGCTTTAATTAACTCTTACCTCATGATTAAGATACAGTTCTAAGGCTCTCTGGCAGTCAAACTTGCGGGCCATGAGAAACTTGACTGCCATATTCCATGGCAGAGAATCTTTTCCATCTTTTCTCCACTGCTTATTCACTCTGTCTTGAAAGGCACTTACTTTCTGTTTGAAGAAACAAATGATACATGTAAGAAAATAAATCATACATAAATTTCATTTTTAAATTGGTTTGAATGATACAAAAAATGTACATTTGTATTATCAAATAGATAAAAGGTTACAACTTGACTTCATAAAACTACATACAGTAAAACACGCTTATAATGAATGACGCTTACAGCGAAGTGTTTTTCATTCCCTGAAAAATGAAATTACATGTTGTAAACTGATGGATATAATGAATTATGCTTATAACAAGTAAAATCACCTGTCCCTGGCACTTCATTATAAACATGTAATTATATAGTAGTTATAAATATAACCTCAACTAATCTGCCAATATTTTTACCAATTTGAAAGTACATGTACTCTATACAATGAATGCAAAATTACATGTACAATGAATACATACTATAAAATAAACGTACATTTGTAGATCACACAATCAAGTCAGGTACATGCAGGCATCAACTTACTAGTTAAATGAAGAGCAATCGTTCGAATTTTCAAAATCACTAGACAAGAGAATTTCTCTGAAGAATTAAATGTCACTGGACTTAAAAGTGTACATAAACAATTATATGCTAAATTGTTTATCGATAGATGGTGTATGCTATTTTTTATTCAAGGAAAGGTTTTAGAAAAGAATTGTTTTGTAAACACAATGTAACTGTTGAAAACAAGTCAATAGCATTTGTGAGTTACACAAGAGAACTGTTAAAAATTGTTCCATGCAATCAATTATACTTGGTGACAGCAAGGAAAAATCATTATATTTATGCTGAATGAATTGTAGTGGGAAAGCAGGAATGAACATATAACACTAAGAAATTATATGACTGGACTGGGAATCAAAACCAGGACCTCTGCACCTCTAGTCAAGAGCTCTGCCACTGATTGATTTCCATAGTCCATAAAGCTTCAATTACTTCGCAATGAAACTGCATGTAGTGATACTACAAGAGCATATAGACAAATGAATTATTCAAACTGACATTTAGAAAGCATGTGGGATGGCAGACTTTATGGGATATTAAAATTGCATGGAAATATGATATTCATTCAATTTCTTGGAAATGTGTGTATGTGAATATGCCTATAACTTTTATCTGATGGAAATGGGCAAATACCACTATCTAAAAATTCAATATTAATCCATGGAAACATACCGGTACTTGATTTTCTTAAATTTTATTGTCCATCACTTTGATTAAAATTGAATTCGGCACTGTGTAGCATAAATAAAATATGAGGGTCACAAATGTAAGACATTGTAAGTTTTGTTGCTTAACATCTCATCCATGTTCTTTCATTCACAATAAAATATTTTTTTATTACAATTCTGATACTGATAAGCTCAGCAGAGCAGGTGATTCACCAGATTAAAAGTTTCACTTCAAATACTTCCATCCTTCCATGCTAAGAGAATATGTTTTAATGGGCTTTTAAAGTTTATTTTTCAATTATTGATGATTACGTACAAAGATATGATAGGGTGTGTTTCTGAATAGGGTACTGTATATAAATATCACGTTACAGGGGTGTATACTGTATACAGGGAAATATTCGCCCCCGTTTTATTTTCGCCCCTTTTGCCCTCGTTGTCAGCATGTGAATTTAAGACTGGGCAATTCCTATGTCTCAAACTATCTTTCTTTATTCACAGCTTGGTCTAGGCGAAACCATTTGAATGTGAAAAAAACACCTAATTTTGAAGAATATTCATTTGGATGTTTTTATTTCTTCAATTTTCAGAAGACAAAACTTATTTCACATAACAAAATAATAAGATATCATGATGTAGAATGAGCAGATGACATTAATTTGTTAAAGCTGGCATAAATGATTGAGTAGACATGCATATGTGTGCATTTCATTCAAATTTTGTTCTCTCTTTAACAAAAATCAAACTGTACTGTCTCGATCCATTTTAACCAAAAATCTTTGCTTGGCAAATGGTCGCACAGATTACGTATTTATTATCTAAATATTTCAGATAAAATTCAAACATATAAGACACACCTATATTTCTATCACCTTACATTTATAATGTATTATAATATATAAAAAAAATTTCAAAGACTATGAAAATGCTTGACCCATTTTCATCATTCCTACATGCATTGCATAAAAAATGAACATGCACTATATACAATATAAATGTAATTACAAGTACATGTACTACCATTTTAACAGTTAAATAGGTATGTTCATGCAAAATATGTTAAATTATATTTGAAATGATATGAAACAAAAAATATATGTTCTGTTACTATGGCACAAAAAACTTGTAATAAGCAAGCACTATATACAATATGCTACATTGTAAGCAACAATTAAGCAACAAATGAACATTAATTAAATGTTAAATCAATGATGCTAATTTATGTTAGCTTGAATACATAGAATTCTTTTTTTAAATTTTCTTAGCCAATGAAACCAAACTGTTAATATAGAAAGCTGATTTAGAATATGTTCACTGTCCAAATATATTTCTACTTCTTACCTTTCTTTCTTCTTCAGTCAAGACAGAATTATCCATTCTCCGACTTCGTTCCTCATCTGTGTACCGGAAATGGCACTTCTCTTTATTCTGGTTGTCGTAAAATAAAATCTTTTCTATCAAAGATTTTAAGATGGGTGCAAGATAAAATGAAAAATTATAGAAAAAAATGAGAATCCAAACAGGTGATATAAAATAGTCTTGAGAAAAGAAATACTGCAAACAAATTATACTCTGTGCGTTTTTTAAACTGGTTCTCCAACCAGTTTACGTCTTGACAATAATATTGTGACGTCATAATTCGCCATATTGCGCTGCAGCCAAAACACAAAGAAAACACTAACGAAAAGTTTCTGTTTCTTTGTCAACATTGGAACAGATTATCATCAAAGTACATCGATTCGATCTCAAAGACATGGCACAGAGTCCCATTGGTGGGGCAGTAAAAGCGTTACAGCTGGAACTGAAAAAAATCAAAGAAGAACCAGTCGAAGGGTTTCGTGTAAAATTGATGAATGATGACAGTCTGTTTGAATGGGAAGTGGCTATTTTCGGACCTCCAGGCACCATGTACGAAGGTGGCTACTTTAAGGTTGGTTAAAATTATGTTTTATTTAATCACCACAAGACGTTCCAAGTTGAAAAGAAATATGTATTTGTATTTACATTGTGATATTTGGAAGGTTGGCAACCAGAGGGAAGATGTTTCTAAAAATAGGGAAAATATCCCTGTGAGTCAAAGGAAGTGTCTGCTGTTTCTTTGTTTATGTCATTACTGTGAACTAGCAGGATTTATTGAATGAACTGGCTTAAACCATTAAAATATTTTAAAATTATCAAACTGAATATATATATATTTTTTATAATGTCTTCTATTTATAAATATGATATATATTTGAGTAAATCAATATGATTATAAAAAGCAATTGAATGTTAAAAAATGGCCATGTAACCTTATGACATTCTCACTGAGATCTGATTTTGTTAAAAAATTATTTTACTTTTTAGGCCCACATGAAATTTCCACAGGATTACCCATACAACCCACCAAGTGTGAAGTTCATATCAAAAATGTGGCATCCCAATGTGTATGAGGTATGGTGTTTTACTTTTCGAGAAGGTATTGTTTAAGCATGTTCATGGGCAGATCCAGGAAACTTTCCCCGGTGGGTGAGGGTCCGACGGATAATTTTTTTTACAGGTGGTCTGTGGCCTATTTTCAGTATTTGCTATACGTTTTAATTTAATAAGTTTGGATTTTCCAGGGGTATTGGGTGGGGGAAGGGGGTATGAATCCCCCTAACCTCCTCTATACTCTGTCCCGAGTTTTTGCTTCCACCACTTTTCGCTTGATATTTCAAAAATCATAAATACCTTTGTGCCCAAACTACGTTTATCCACTAATATGAAAAATGTCCAGATTATCTGTTTTGAAAGGCCCCCTCTACCACTTCAGGTTTCAATAAACAACCCAAAATAGAAAGTCAACAGGGATTTTCCATTGCATCAGCCATGAAATAGCCCGGTGATAACGTTGAAAAATTGTGCGAGGTATTCTGAGTGAGTTCCAAATGGTGAATAGATGTAAACATTTCCCATTACAAATCTCCATAAGAAATTTGATTTTGTTCCTGTGAACTTTTATGAGTGAAAAATGATAATGTACGTGTCAATGAAGATTTCTTTGATATTTTCTCTTGTATCAATTTCATCTGTATTAATTTCTTTCACAGGTATGTGTATTTATATTATCGCAATAAAAATCATCAAAAAGCGATGGAAGCAATAACTTGGGACAGACTTAAAGATCTGCACATGAAGTTATATCATTCAGTAGCATTATTCAAATATGTAATTGTTACAATCGCTCATTTTTTGACAATTGGACAATGCATGTATTATGATAAGGGACCCTTTCCATAATTATACCAGTTGGCATTCAAAATTTGCAAGTATACATTATTATTGTTCAAGAAAATCTTGACATTTAATAGAAACAACAAAAATCTAAGCAGTAGAAACAAGAGTAGCAACAAAACATACAATATTCATATGTATGTGCATGACTATTTCATCATAATTATTTGCTTACATTAACAATTATACACAGTTTAACTGCATTGAAAATAAGACACTTCCTTCATATTTTTTAAAATTACAGTGGGGCCTCAGATATCCGGACGCCAGATAACCGGACGCTTCAGTTTACGGACGATTTTATTTGGGAACGGATTTTTTATACGTTATTTTGTCTCATTTACCCGGAATTCCGCGTTCCGGATCCGGACGTCTGTTTTTACCACAAAACACTGATTTACTAATAATCTTGCTTCATTTAACCGGACGGTAAAATTTGATGATACCCCGTTCAATACAAAAGATTACGCCTGTCAATTGAGTTTCACACCTTTTTTACGTGCTAGACCCCTATGAGTAGCTTGTATAAACACTGCCTTCCTAAATCACTTTCAAATGTACCGACAGTGCTGGCCAGACAGGATTAGTCACGCTTCACAGCACGTGGCTTGGATATCTTAACCTGTGCACCTGTCAAGTGCCATCGCTTTTTTAAACATCCCTGTATTTCGAATAAAAAATATGCTTATTAATCAAGAAAACTGGAAAGTTTTACAAAACTTTGTGTTTTATCTACCTATTCAAATCGAATTTTAAAACGAATTGTCTCATGAATGCCTTGTTAGATTAAGTCAAAACCGGAAGTATAGGAAAAAAACAAAGTAAAAGCATGTCAACTCATCGGAAGTGCATTGGAGGATCTTGAAATTTTCCAACTAGTAAACGTTAATTTTATCAGTAAAATTTACTTTATTTTAAGAATAGAAATAATTTCAAAAATAAATCAATTGAGGAAATTGGCATTTCTAAAAATAGATAGTTTGAAATATTACGTACGGGTAAAGGCCTAGGCACATATCACACTTGGACACAAAGAATTTAGCTAGATTCTGTTATCATTATAGTCTGGTTAATATTTCATGACAAAATAATAATATAAAGCGGGGTTCTTTATATTTAAAAATGTTCATATCAACGGACAACTCTATTATGTGTTGCTATTTAGTATGAATGGCAAAAAAACCCCAACCCAGTATCAACACTGGGGGCCATTGTATACAAATACATTATCAATAATGACAGCAATAGACACATTTCAGATATCCGGACGCTTCACTGTATATAATCTGTTAAATATGGTTTGTATGTTGTAATGAAAATGCTAATATATAATTTTTCTATGGAGTGGTTTTCTATACTTTAGAATGGGGATGTGTGTATTTCTATATTGCACCCCCCAGTAGATGATCCCCAAAGTGGTGAGCTACCCTCAGAGAGGTGGAACCCAACACAAAATGTCAGGTAAGTCTCTTTCCCTCATGAGAGTACATCTTCAGGGTTATAGTCTTATACATGTAGGTCAATGTTCTATTAAAGTAGGTTGAAGATGATTGACGATGAGTTATTAACATTTTACCTTGAATAAATTCCATTAATTACATATAGAGTTCAGTAAGCTGCTGCTGGATATACATTTGAAATTACGGGCATGTCATTTTGTGTAGTGCTCTGGTACATGTAAAAAAAATTGTATCACATCTGGGCCAAAATAAAATTATTGTTTGTTTGGACTTGCCTCCCGTCTCATTGAAATACCCCCCGCTGATAAAATTTTATTAGCAAAAAATAAAAAACTTTTTTTTATATGGAGATTTTTATTTTTTTACCAATTTTTAAGTAGTTAAACTTCAAGTTTGAAAAATAAAAAAAAAAATTTCCTCCCTCCCTCCTGGGTCTAGAAATCCCCAGGCTGCAATTCCAAACAAACATTTTTTTAAGGATGGCCCTGTCAATCAATTGATATGTGAAATTTCATACTTCCTTATTCAGAAAAAAATCTACAATTTTTTAAACTCGGCATTATCATGACTACATGTCAGTGGTCTGTGGTTATTGGAAGGTAGAATATATACATGTATATGAAATTCAACAAGTTTGATGTTATACTGCATGCAAAAACAATGTTCATCAAAAATTGTGTGATATTATTTAAGTAAAATATTCCTTCCTAAATTTATGAATAAATAAATTATCATTCTGAACATGACAATCCATTACTTATTTTTGGCCAGTTTGGCATTCATTCTTAACTCATCAAGATCATATAAAGCAATTTACTCCCAGGTACTTTTAACGATACATTTAGAATTTATAAAAATAGTAAACTAAGATGTTCAAGGAAAAACCCAAAAGAGTTTTGAAAAAAATATCAAATGATGAAAATTCTTGTATTTCCATTATATAGTACATTTGCTATACACATATTTACATTACATGAATTGTATATGTGTGTGTATGTAATAATTGTCAAATTCTGCTGTAAAATATTAAGTAGTACTTGAATTTTCAACAAGTCAGCATAGATTTGTTTTTGCACTTCAGAATGTATCTATTTATGTACTTGTATGCGTTGAATTATGCAATGTACTTAATTTGAGGAAACCTGCTGTGTTATGTTCACAGTAGGCTGGCACTGTCTACCATACAGTCACTACATATACACATCAAGGTCATTGCCTGAACTTTATATATATACATGTCCTTACATCAAACCTGAAAATTATAGAGCTGTTTTTACAAGAGATTGTACTTTGTGCAGTACATATCAAACTTTATGAAGGCGGGGTCTACTCATGGTTAACTGTCCAGTCATTGGCTAATAGATATGATTATATTGAACTCAATTACGGTTGTCCGACTTCATCCAGGGCTGTATATTTCAGTTGAAACTGTGTCAATTTCTCACAACAGAGCAGATCTTGGGAGAACTAAAAGAAAGGGGGTCAATATTTGACAGCTTTTTTTTTATGAGCAAGCAAGATAGAAACATCCCATCAAAAGTCCAAGCCCTTGTTAAAACGGCTCTATTTGTTGCAATCATGAAATATGCAGTTGTTTGATTTTGTTACCATAGCTTCGTCTCTTTTTCTAGGACAATCCTGCTCAGTATAATTTCCCTCTTAAATGAGCCTAACACATTTTCCCCCGCTAATGTGGATGCCTCAGTCATGTATAGGAAATGGAAAGATTCAAAAGGAAAAGACAAAGAGTATGAAAACATCATCAGGTAAACAACCATATATAGTTGTTTGTCACTTTTTCAGAGTGGAATTTAAAATAGTAAATCATACTAACAGAAGCCAAGCTCAGGTCAGTTGGGGTTTTAGCCCAGCTGTGTCACTCAAGTAACCATTGCTGTCTGTTTTTGTCCGCCATTGCGCAGCATCTATTGTTTGTTATCATATGAACATTTCCATCTTCTTTTAGATAATCTTGAACAGATCATCTAAAGGAGGAGAGGAACTTGAATTGTGAAATTCATGACCTGGGATCATAAATTTTGAACAAAAACTAAAAATATTGATGAATGTTTTAAAAAAGAAATTCTAATCTATTTAACTGAACATTTAACACACAAAGCTCATGAATTTGATGAGCAAGGAGGCTTCTACCAAAATATTAATATTAATATAAAATTATATATATATTTATATATATATATATATATTAATATAAAAATTTATTGGCCCAGGGTCATGGTCTCTGGTGTTAGAGTGGGGGAGTAGTAGTCATGTAGTGAATTTAAAATTCCTGAGTCCTGGGTTAAGGCTCTCTGTGTTGAGGGTGGTTGTTTTGGGGTCATATTGTGAATATGTTTTATTCACTACTGGACACCAAGCAGGCAAATTTTATTTATTGTAAGGAGAGCATGGAACTTTTTAACAAATACAGTTAAAGTCTTGATCCCTGGCATGTGGTTCTAGCATTGCTGTTGGAAGGGGAATCTTTGATTATAAATTGAATATGCATTTATACTGGTAAATGTAGTAAGAAATCTTTTGACCTAAAATGGACAAACTAAGTGTATCACAAGGACGCACTACCCAAAAGGCCCCTGTAAAATATGTGAAATTTATGAAACTTACTGGGTAGGTGAGTGGTTGTGGTTTTAGTGTGGGACGCTATTAACTATGGGAAAAATCACAAGAAAAAAATTATAATTTACAATCATTTTGCAATCACTCTGTGTTAATTATGAAACTGGCATTGTAGACATGCCAGGTCATGCTTAAATTGTACTTGAATTAAATTGCATGTTTGTATGTTATGCAACATGAAATATTCACTTAATGCATGCCATATACAGGGCAATATAAATAAACAAGACATCTTTTGATTTTGAAAATTGATGAAATATCATTGTATTCATTTCACTGTAATTTAAATTGTTTAGTCTTTACAATAATGTTTGATATAAAGAGAATAATACATGCGCTTTTCCGTATTACACCCTCACCCCAAGATTCTAATTGCCGAAGGCACAGGGGCTGATATTGGTTGAGGGCTGATACAGGGTAAATAGGAAAATGCAATGCATTATACTGGGTAATAACATACTGAAGACATTGTCTAAAGTATGACTCAATTCAATTGTGACATAATAATGCATGAATTACATCAGAAGTTGTTTTGTGATGTATGGGTTAATACATTAATTACTACCTAATTCTGAAGGGAAAATATCAGAGGAATTCTTCAAGGGGCGTGACTAGGATCGATATCAGCCTTGCAGGATCTGTATCAGCCCTGAAGGCTGATATGTGAATTGTAAAATAAGCTGTGTCCCTGTATTAATTACTAAGCATGTAATAAACATATTTAATCACTTGCAGATTTACATTCACAACAAAATTAATTGGGTACAATGTAATGAAGTACAAAAATAAGAAATATTAAATGTGAATTCATTGTAAATTGAATATCTTAAATAGGAAACAAGTTCAGGCCACTAAAGAAGATGCAGAGCGAGATGGAGTAAAAGTTCCTACCACATTACAGGAGTATTGTGTTTCAATCAAACCCCAGACCTCCCAGAACAGTGTAGATGATACAGACTTTTATGATGAGGACTATGACTTGGATGATGATGAAGAAGAAGATAATTATTATGATGATGAAGATGATGACGATGATGATGATTCAGGAAATGGGGGCGAAGGATCATGATGCATGTTCAGGCTTTTTCCTTTATAGTTTGATAGTGCAAAGGTGATTCACTTTAATTGTGGTAAAAAGGGAAAACAATGGAAGACGTTAAGTGGTAGTTTATTCAGCCTTTTGTGATTAGCTTACTCTCTGATTCTTTTATTTTATTGTCTATTACACATGTGATATAATGAAGCAGAAAAAAAGGTCTTCTGAAGGTAAGATTTGTACAATATAAAATGAATTCAATACAGAATTTGTTGGTCCTAAATAAAAGCAGAATTGGTATTTCCATTACAGTGTAGGATTTGTTTTCAGTTGAATTAAATACATTTATAATACATTTTTATGCTATTACAGAAAACAAAGACCAACATTTGGGAAGGATTTGTAAATTTATGCATTAATTGTCCTATTTATTGTTGGGTGCTACACAGCTTACCAGGTCAAAAATGATGATAATACAATAATTGTCTGATCATTGCTTTGTTTTGTAAATGTGTAGAGAGAACACCCCCATTATTATTGTAATGCACATGCTTCTGCTTTTTTTCCCCCCTTTTCTTCACTATGTTTCCATTTTTGAAAATTGAAGAAAGGATTGAAGTTTTGTTTATTCAGAGAGAAGTAAAAAATATGTGTACAAGAGTAGCCTCCCCTTTTCTTTTTGTACTTGGGTAAGAAGATTTGAAAAAATGGTGTCATCTGTAATAAACATGTACATGTATATGAGAAGAAACTTGTAATGTACATGTATATGAGAAGAAACTTGTAATGTACATGTATATGAGAAGAAACTTGTAATGTTAATTATGATTAATAATGAATCGTAGATGCATTTATTTTATTTTATTTTGTGAATTAATTTTTAGAACTTTGTATATGCTTGAATGACAATACAATATGTACACAGGATATTGAGGTTTGAATGTATCTCTAACCTGCTGTGGTTCGATCAGTCATTTTGTCGACATTTTATTGTATTTCGTCAGCTGCATTATTAAATTATGCCAGTTTGCAAGCTAGTATGTTTGGTGTTTTTCATGGAATGTGTTTTGTACTGGCTGCCTAGCAGAGTACTGTTCGACAAATGGTCAGAGGACTCCATTGTTTCCATTTTGCACTTGTAACATTATTATAGAATTTTGTTTCCATTTGACTGTACATACATGAGTGGTAATTATTGAATGTATGTGTGAATATGAGGCCAAATGTATATGTGTGATGATTTATCTTTTTATTCAAATGCTGAATGCATGATTTATATTTGAAAATTGTACAAATGTTCTTATCCATGATGAGCTACGTGTACGTCGTCTACTACAGAAGGAAGGAAGGGGGTTAAAGATAGAGATGAACAATCGATCGATGTAAATTATAATCACATATCATTATAGATTGCTGCCATAACAATTAAATTTCACTCGAGTTGGGCAAGAAATATTGTAAACTGTTTTCTTTTATCAATTTATACTCTGTATGATGCCCGTTCTTTCGTTAGAGTTGGAAGTTTGAATCAAGTTTTTTAATAGAATAAACAATCATCAAGGTTTCATATTGATTTGTGTGATTGTTATTTAAGTGTTGTTGTTCATATACTACATAAATATACACTTGTGGGTTTTAATTTTATGTTTATGATTTTTTTTCACAAAGTTGTTATTTATGTATTGTTTAATATAAAGTACCATGTATTTAATTCTTTGATATGTGAAGTTAAAAATTAAATGATATTTAGAGAACTGATTGCTAGAAGTAATACTGTTACTGCAAACATGAAGATACATTCCCTTTTGGGCTAATCTAGGCATTGGAGGATATTTTGGTATATATATTTATCCAAATTTCTAAATAACAGCCATTTTCATGGTATTCACATAAAATGTATATCTTTTGGAAATTTTTTTTCTTCAGTTTTTATTTTGAAAAAAAGTCGAAACATGTAAACATTGCTCATGTTGAAATGTGTTTTACTAAATATTGAGTATTATTCAAATCAAAAGCCCACCATCCCTTTGTGACTTGGAACATCATGTTGCTATATATTTAAACGATGCAAGATATTT
Organism: Magallana ariakensis; assembly: GCA_020458035.1. Taxonomy (NCBI): domain Eukaryota; kingdom Metazoa; phylum Mollusca; class Bivalvia; order Ostreida; family Ostreidae; genus Magallana; species Magallana ariakensis. The sequence goes on along the minus strand of CM035816.1, from coordinate 10,862,429 downwards.
CCATCATGTGTTATTCTGTGTTGCACATTCCTGAGTCACATGAAGGATATATATATTACAAGTGAAACGTTTCTGTGCAATTTAAATGTGTTGGTATGATTGTCAAAAAATGATTTATCTTCAGATAATAAATTTTAAAAAAGAAAACTGTGTTAACTTTTTGAAACTCCAGAGTGAATTATTGACCAAGACCACCCTGTGCACATAGGTTTTTGATGCATAATTGTATAGTTCTTGTAGAGTTTCTAAACGTGTGAGATTGATAAAACAAAAACAAAACAAAAGAGAGAGAGAGAGAGAGAAAACTTTTCAAAGAACGTGGGGGAATAAGCCAAGGCATAAAACCACAAGTCCATTTGAAAAGCCCCAATTTTTTTTCATACAAGTACACAGCAGAATGTGCAACATGTGTTTTTCATATGTTAAACATATGTTTAACATGCGTGTCTTCACATATGTGAAACGTATAAAAAACACCCCGTATGTTTCACATACATATTAAAACACATGTTTTACATATGTTTCACGTATGTTTAACATATGTTTTTTATTTCCATATGTTTAACATGTGTGGCTAATCATATATTTCATATGTTAAAATCTACCCATTTATATGTACTAAGGAATAAATTAAAATTCTTTACATTAAATAATTAGTTAGATTTTATAAAATCAAAAATCAAACAAAGAACTACAATAACATGCATGTTCAGATCACATTAAATTTAATTTCAAGCAGCTCCATTACAAAATCAATCTTTATTATTAGTCTTCAAGATGTCCAGTTTCTGAAAAAGAAGATAATTGTATTTTTAAATTCAATACAATCATATAATCTACATTTGCAATAAATCTACTTAAATAAACAATCCTAGTTGTACATTAATATGGTGATACAATTACCATGACAAGCAAATTGGAGTGTCGAGAGAGAGAGAGAGGGATACACACACAGTGAGAAAGAGACAGACAGACAGACAGAGAGTTGGTGGCTATATAGAAAAGTTAAACATTTATATACATGTATAAACTTTTTACCTCTAGTGAATATATTTAGCCACGCTGCCAGATTTCTCCCTTTTTAATTTTTTCCTTAACGAGGCACATTTGGACTTCTTTCTGAAATGTTAATTCAAAATTAGACACAATCATAAGATTTTTTTTAAAAATCAACATGATTCAAAAATATATCTTATAAGTGAAAAAAAATTATGCATACAAATTCTCTTTAAGTCAATTAGCTTGAATCAGTTGTGTTAACTGAGATTTTAAACACTTACAAATAGTCAATGTAATAAAATTCTTAACATTAATCTATACAGTCAGAACCTTAATTTATTTACCATTATTTTTCACAATCATTGCAACCACAGTGCAGCTTATTCTGGTATCTTTGAACTCAAGAAGAATGTCTTGATCCTAGATCGTTCTTCACAATGTCTTCAGACTTCTTCCAGACAAATCTTATATTACATCCATTTGCTACAAAATATATTACACTAAATATAGTTGAATACATGGTATTCACTGTAAATAAAATCAGGTTTTTCTCCCACCGTTTAAGAAATAAACAGCATGTTAAAAAGTCCACTGGGATAAGAAATTGGTTGGTCACATGATCAAGTCCTGTGAAGCCATTTAGACAAAGAAAGAACCTGGGGGAATAAGCCGAGGCATATGCCCACGAGTGGCCACAACAGTAGCACTAGTAAGTTTCAAATGGCAATCACGCATTTAGTATAATGTGTATTAACGTCAAATATTTTTATTCCTATGCTTACATACCTCCTGAGAATTCATTATGTGGAAACGTCTTTGAATTAAATGATTATCATTTTAATGTCTTTGGAGTTAATTTATACGATCGTGAATTCTGAATACAGGGCAACTTCAACTTCTCTTTCGGAGGAGTTACTGATCATATAGCGAGTATTTCGCCCATGTTGATGATCAAGGCTAACAAAATGAGTGTTTAGTCTTGGAGCTAGCATATAATATAGACTTGCAATTGTATTTAATTAATCTAGATTTGTAACTGTTATCAATTCATTCCGTCAGATAATATGGCTAAGCGATGTGACTCATGATTGTTATGGGTTTTTTAAGGGGGGGGGGGGAGTGGCGAATAAAATATGTAATGTACTTGTTTATATTAAATTAAAATCCCAACGAATTATTGATATGATTTGTCTGGACACCCCGCTGGTACATATTGATATGATTTGTCTGGACACCCCGCTGGTACATATTGATATGATTTGTCTGGACACCCCGCTGGTACATTTTGATATGATTTGTCTGGACACTCCGCTGGTACATATTGATATGATTTGTCTAGACGCCCCGCTGGTACATATTGATATGATTTGTCTGGACACCCCGCTGGTACATTTTGATCTGATTTGTCTGGACACCCCGCTGGTACATATTGATGTGATTTGTCTGGACGCCCCGCTGGTACATATTGATGTGATTTGTCTGGACGCCCCGCTGGTACATATTCATATGATTTGTCTGGACACCCCGCTGGTACATTTTGATATGATTTGTCTGGACACTCCGCTGGTACATATTGATATGATTTGTCTAGACGCCCCGCTGGTACATATTGATCTGATTTGTCTGGACACCCCGCTGGTACATTTTGATATGATTTGTCTGGACACTCCGCTGGTACATATTGATGTGATTTGTCTGGACGCCCCGCTGGTACATATTGATATGATTTGTCTGAACACCCCGCTGGTACATATTGATATGATTTGTCTGGACACTCCGCTGGTACATATTGATATGATTTGTCTGGACGCCCCGCTGGTACATAATGATATGATTTGTCTGGACACCCCGCTGGTACATATTGATATGATTTGTCTGGACGCCCCGCTGGTACATATTGATATGATTTGTTTGGACGCCCCGCTGGTACATAGTTAGCACATACGCGTCTAATGAATTATACTAAATGTCAAAGAATTTCTTATGTAATAATCACTTGAAAAAAAGTATAAGGATATGTAAAAGGAGGTTGTTATTGTTTCCGTTAAGTCCATTGATACCCATGTCAGCATTTTCACATTTCTTTAATTTAACATGAACATATGGAGAGTTTAAGACTAAACATGTCATTAGTTTGTTTATTGGTATGTTGAATATTTTTTGCACGAATGTCTTCATACAGCTATCAACGGTATATAGAAAAGTAAGAAGTTAAAGAGGGGAGCAGCATAACACCGACAGGATGGTTTGAATGAGTAGTAAAATCATCTAGGGTTTCTGAAATGAAAATGCTGAAAACTTGTTTGGGTATAAACTGTTTACAATCTTTTTATAAACATATACTAGTATCATATGATAAAGATAAACACTTTGTAAAAAAAAAAAGTATTAAAAAATTCATTCAAACCATCATGGATTTAGCAATTAGTAGATCCGTGAATCATTTTCTGAAAATCTAACAATGCAGTATATGCATAATAGGTATCTAATTGCGTGTTTAAAACGTCCTCTAGGGTAAAAATAAAGTTGACGCATCAATGCTATACCGGTATATATGTAATGCAAATCGAAAATGAAAATACAATTCCAGCTAAAACATTTTTTATTGTACCTTTATGATTAAACTGGGGAACACAGATCTAGAAATCATTTACAGACCAAGGACTAAATTAATTTTAAAGGTGTGTGAAAGGTTTTCGTATTTTATGATTGTATAAGTTAAAATAAAATCTTTAAATAACTTCTTGTCTTCATACTAAGTGAAATTTTAAAATGAACTGTTTGTCAGAAAAGTTTTCAATAAACTTCATGATCTTTAATCTTTTCCAATGATACGGCTTTTACTTTGTGATTGTTGTTGACTTTTTCCTTAAATTTTGAGGTTTTATTAACTACGTGATACAAAAAAAAAAAAGATTAGAATAACGAGTATGATTAATTTGCTTATCAGGAAAACTTCCAATTGCATTTCCAACTCTTTCACTTTTCTTTTCAAGACCTTATTTCTATTCGGTATTTCATTGACCCGTTGGACGAGTACAACACATTTTCTCACAAGTGCGTACATGATGCTCTTGATTCAGCCGGAAGTTACAAAATAAAGACCGATAACCTCAAACTAAATTATTATAAATTTATCTATATAAAAGGTTTTTCTCTGTACTGTTCTAGTTTATAGTACAACTAATGATTAGAAAATTTAATAGTACCTGTTCTATCACTTTGAGCTGTGTCCTATTTATGAAAGTCTTATTTTTTCTACCTTTGACCAGTACAAATAACTCTTAAATGAATCGTCATATATACATGTACTACAATAGTTGCGTATGTATGAAATTATTATAGGCAGAAAACTTACATTTTAAGCGAAAAAGATGTAATTAATTTCAACGGACAAACAAATTTACCTGTACTGACTATCTAAAAAGCAAAAGATTTTGAAATCCTTTTGTTAATTTATGTATCTCTTGTTCAAGCCAATAAACGCATAATGCCTAATTCTTTCTTAAATAGAGCTGCTGTAAAACATTTATAGCATTTGTTTTAATGACATGACCGATTTTGAAACTGTTTTCTATATCGTATTTTTTGTAAATATAGGTTCATCATGGGAATTAAAGGGATAAAAAAACTTATTGAGAGCAATGAAGGTCTCTTCTTAGCTAATTGTGAGTTGCAGGGTATCGCACTTGTAATTGACGGACCCAATCTCTTACATTACTTGTTTACAACAATTGGGGATCTGGACTTTTTACATGGTGGAGACTACAACGAATTTGCATCAGTTATTCGAGATTTTTTTCAAACTCTCCAATCATGCCACGTTCGCCCACTAGTTGTTATGGATGGCGGTCATTCCATAGATGATAGAAAATTAAACACAAAGATAAGTCGAACAGAACAACGAATTAACAGAATAAGTTTACAGTGTAACTTCCGGCCACATAAAGGAAGAAACAAACCCAAGTTTGAGTACAAATGCCTGCCAATTTTGGGGTATGATTTGTTCTTAGAAGTTCTAAGAGACATGGACATCGAAGTCATTGCCTGTCCATTTGAGGCTGATAAGGAAATAGCTGCAATTGCGAACGACAAACAGTGTCCTGTTCTATCACAGGACTCCGACTTTTATGCTCTGCCGATCATTGCTGGATTCCTTCCTATTGATTATCTCAGAATGAAAACGAAGAGAAAACACGGGAAAGAAATAAGCCAGTTTCTTCCGTGTAAAATTTACCATTTTGAAAAATTCACATCCCTTTTTCCCAGACTAGGTCTGAAAGTTTTCCCACTTCTTGCAATTCTTTTTGGAAACGACTATACAGATAAAGAAGATTTTCAAACCTTTGTAGATCGGATTTCGACTCCATTGCCCGGTACATGTAGTTCCAATCACATGTCTTTGAATTTAGAAAATGAAATGCAAAGGCAAATAATGCAGTGGTTGATGCAGGAAGAGTCGTTTGAAATGGCTCAGAATAGGATGAAAACAATCCTTGGGGAGGACATTGTGAAAAAAGCATTGTGTGTTGTAGAAGATGCGTACTCCATCGACAAAAAACAAGAACCACATTGCTCTTTGCCGATGCCAGAGTGGTTCATGTCGAACCACACATGTTGTCTTATTCCTAGCATTTTCATGACCATTGCCACGTCACACAGAATTTTTCTTGCATGTCAACCAGAAGACTTCGCAAGTCCATCCTCTTACAAGTGCTCGATACTAATAAGAGAAGTTATTTACAGTATCTTGTTGAAGGATACTGGCAAAACCGCCGTCTCAGAATATGACAGAGCAGATCCGACTCCTTCTTCGACACGTACACGCAATAACCAGAGCCTAAAATGTCGAGAGATAGTTATTCACAACGATTTTCCCAAACTTGCCGATATTCCCCATATGGCTGATGATGATAAAAGAGGTTTAGTTTTGAAAGTTTTACAAGCAGAAAATGCTTTCACCGAGTTTGAACCAGACACCAGGTTTTTACTTGCGATTTTATGGTACTGGTTCAAGAATTCATCCCCCGGGATTAACATCCACCATATAAAGACATTGCTCGTTTGCTGGATTTTCCTTTCCATCGAATCTTGCATTAAAAAAGAAGGCCAAATCCGAGATGCACATCGATTGGATAGAAGGGGAAATTTTAATTCAATGGTGTCAGATTTAACATCAGAACAAATCAAAGCCATGTTTGATGAATTCGAAAGAATAAGTCACGCAAAAAAGCCACAAGGAATACGTTTTGATATTCTACAGGGGTTTGCACAGTTTCAAACGTGCATCATGGCAGCATTTGATTTGAATTCACTTTTGAATTTTCCATTCAAAAATCATCAAATTCAGTTGTTGTTTTGTGGCCGATTTCTGCATGACTTTTATTGGAGGTTAGAAAGAGAGGGATACGACATTCTAAGTCTTCTGCGAGGAGGAAGCAAAATTGGAAATTTTTACAGCAAGGTTATGAGGGAATTTAGTGACAATGAAACTGTTTTCTATCAACGCAATTCACAAGACTCTGGAAATGTTCTACAATTAAAGAAAAAGTGAAAATATTTCGAATGGAAGATATATATTCAGATTTTTAAAGAAAGAGAGAGAAAAATGGAGATTTCAATTAAGAAGTTTTCTTTCTATTTTTTGTTATATTAGAATTTTTTTTTTGGAGGAGGGATGGCGGTGAGAGTATGCTTTACATATTAAATTTTTATATAATTTTTTGTTTAACAACAAATATGTTGTATACTCATTTGTTCAAAGTTTAACAATCATGCAATAAATAATCCTGGTTATTGTCTAATACTTGGTTTATAGATTCGTAAACTATCTTGTAATACTTGGTTCATAGATTCATCAACTATCTTGTAATTCTTGAATAAAGGGTGGAACTACTCAATAAGTGCATTGAAAATGTCATAATTTGGCATTTACTTATATATTTAATTTGCTAGAATTTAAAAAGTTTTAAAATTTTCAAACGACCAAACTGTACATATACGAATGACGTAAATTGATACAAAGATAGTGTGACAGTTATCGTTCCTATTCTGTATTTTGGTTTTCAATACTCTAAGACAATCTTCATAATTCATTATCAATAAAACTTTAATTTGTGAGGTATTCCATGTAATTAAGATTTAGAAATAGGGAACATGGAATTCGATTTGAATGATGGTTATACATGTACCGATATCACTAGTTTACCGCGGACTGCGAGTAATAACCATCTTTTACCCGATTCCGCAGTAGAAGACGGGTTTTGCATCTTTCCTTAAAGAGATGTTGTGAATGCATGACTTTTTTTTTGTAATACCATGACTGTGAATCATTTTTCTTAATTGGCAATGCCGTTTGGGTTTATGTTGTTGTTAATTTGAGGAAGCATGTCAAGGGTCATTGGTAATTTTATTTTTCTTATAGTATTACTAGTAATAATGTTTATAGTGCATACTAACAAAGTATAAATAAATTTTGAAGTCCCGTTTTATTATTTCTTTATTGATGTCTGAAATTCATACTGATTGATTTGATGTTAACAACATATATTTACATCTACCGAGTATGATTCCCTCTATTTCTTAAGGAAACTTTAATAATTCTTAGCTCTATAGAAACTAACAGGACTGATATCGACACGCTCCGTTTATCAATTTGTCAAAACCAACAGCGACCTAAGAAAAATCACGGACTGCACGAAATTGTCATGATGATGTTATAGACTCAAATTCCCATAGGAGACGATTTGACTGTTTCTTTTATCTAGCGAAGTGATGTCCATTTACAGTAATTTAGTTAATTTAACTTTTTTTTTCACAACCAATTTAATTTGTTAAAAGGAAAGATGTAAATATTAACAATAAAAATGCTTTCTTTGATGATTCATGCGGATATGAAGGTGGCGATCATTGCAGAAAAAAATTACGTAACCCGCTAACGCGGGTTATGTATGTTTTCTGCAATGTCGCCACCTTCATATCCCACATGAATCACTAAAGAGAGCATTTTATTGTTTAAATATACTAACCACTTGCGTTTGTCGTCATATACATTTATAACTAGTCAATGCTGGAATAGATGATATCATGCCTTTCTCCTTTATATATATATATATATATATATATATATATATATATATATATATATATATATATATGTCTTTGACCTTTTTATGTGTGTGTAATGTACAAAGATTTTTTATATTAATGACACGAGTGAAACTGTTGATGTGAGAGGGGGGGGGGGGTGTCACAACTACTAGCGCTCCATAGTACGTCGAACTCGTTGACGACCGAGATACTGTTTATGAATCAGACTGCAAAGATCACGTGCCAATAAATGGTCTCTGAAGTTCATTATAATGATTCAAACCAAGCCATCAGCCATGGTGCCAATGGTTGTTCTCCTGTTGATATGTGTGTTTTGCAGTGAAGGTATGACTGATCCTGGAGCACACACCATCACCACTGACCAAGGTGAGTACATGTAGACACTGTGTGTGATCCATATTGTTTCAAAGTATTTAAATTTAATCTTAAAATTTAATGTCTTTTTGTATTGTCCTTTATGAATGTCTAAATTCATATATAAGGACCGATGTGAAAGAAAATATGTCTTTAAAAGTGGCTTTTTTCTTTTATTAAAAAAAAACGAATCGAATCTTGAACTATAGTCACAATGTATTTTTTCGAATCATATGAAAATCTTGAAAAAATACTAGTATGTTAGAAAGCAGTACCATGTAGTGTAGCATATGATCAGTTGATAAAGTATTGAAACATACTCCTGCATGTTTTTGAAATGGAATTTTTAACCTATACAACAAACACTGTATCTTTCTAATAGGTTTCACGCAGCAACCCATAATTCGACACCACATGGAAACTCTTACTCGTACCAATTCCATGTACGCATTACTTGGACGTCAACTACGCTGCCGGATTTTTGAACGGCTTAAGAGAAGATGCTGATCCTGAGTATAAGCAGTGATCATCTTTTTGTCTCTATAGATAGAATGGGGGCTCAACTGACACGGTACCATGTGACTTACGAACAATCTTCAAACGAAAATCTGTGATTGAATAAATTCAATGATTAGTTTCGCTTCCAGAATGTAAATTTAGACTTGACAGTGGTAACTTCTTGTTAGTGTTGGGTTTTTGTACAGATGATTAAGAATAAAAAAAACCTAATAAAGCTTAAAGCTTCATGAAAGATTGTAAGATATTTCAAGGACATATTTTTCCAATAATTGCTCATGAAATAATACTAGGCTGTAACAGATATTGTGATAACGAACAGTGTTCAAATTCAAACTTCCAAAGGAAAATTACAAAACAGGAGCAGAGCGAACACGGACCTCTTAAAAAATAGAGGTAGGATCAGGTGCCATGGAGGAGTGAGCATCCTTTGCTGACCGGTCACACCCGCGCTGTGCTTTTTGTAGGTTTACGATGTTAAAGATCAAGTATTAATAAGTAATGCACCGATGTTCAGAGTCTAGTGTCTTTTAAGTCGTTTGAACGCGTAGCAAATTCCACACACCTCGATCAGCTGGCATTGAAATATTAGCATTGCATTCATTTCCTAGGAAAATAAAATATAGCCAATAACAAACGATTGCCTTCGAGATATAAATATTATTTTTAGTTATATTTTACCAAGAAACAGTGAAGAAATTGAAAACTGTGCAGACCGGAGAAGAAAGCATCCATATTGCCCGCAAACTGGCAAATTATGATAGAACACAAACACACGTTAATCAGTTTTACCTAAAAATAAATTTCAAACCTTTTTGATGGCAATTTTAAAATGCTGGTGTGTTGTTTTATACTAAAATGTTTAAAGATATGAATTTGATTTTTTTCTTTCATGTTAAAAATGCTAATTATTACACGTTTATGAGTCCTTATCGAAACTTCAAAACGTTAACATGTTATAAGTTAAAGATTGCAAGGTAAAACCCTGTTACACTTGGAGTCTCAGAAAAGTAATTAATTTAAGAAACGTCCTTAAAATTATCGTATTAAAGCAAAGATAGGCACGTTTTAAGAAGCGAAATATTTATCAAACGGGTTAAGATGTTATATGATGTAAAGAATTTTGAGGGGAAAAAACGCAAGTTGAAAGAAAAATTTTATGAGTGACGTCATCATGATGACCTTTGATCGGTAGATATGGTTGTGGCTTTTACTGTGCTTATTTTAAGACAATGTCTGGTTCCTTATATTTTTAAGATAAATCAGACCTCATTAAATAAATTTGAAGAAAAAAAAACAAACTTTCTAACAATGCAAATTCTAATGACAAATTTTTGATTTATCCCCCTTTTTACTACATTCCGATGGTAGTTTATTCGAAGCTCTTCGATAAAAAAATACACTTCTTTAATTCAGGATTTTCTTATTTTGAAAAATGGATGTGGTGACTATTGTATAACAATAAATTTTATTGTGCATATAAACTCATTGCAGAAGCGTTTTTGACAAAATAGTTTCAGATCCCCCAGTTCAGGACATTGTTAATTAATTGTTTACAAATGAATAAATATTTCGAGATATTACAGATTTTACGTGCTTTTGTTTGTCCATAAATGCGACCTATTTGTTAACAAAATTAGGTAAAATAAATCATAATCATTTAATTTATATGTATGCATTAGCCGCAATGAATTAATATCAAGTAAATAAACAAAATATATTTATCCTATGTAATGGTAATTCAGACAAAAGCTATCACACTTACACATCTCTCAAATGAATAAAAAGAAACTCACGCAAAAACATCAGAAATTGAGTTTAAAATCAAAACAAAATAAATAAATCTTAAAAATCTTATAAATACGTAAGAATAAGAATAAATGTAATTGGATGTTGTGGGTTTACAGTGACTTTTGAAGCAGCGAAAGTTTAAAGATTTAGCATGTAAATCATCGTTTTGAACTTTGAAAGGTAGACGATCTACGACGAAAATACAAAATACAAATATCCATATATGCCATTGTAATTATTGAATTTATTGGAGGGGAAAATACAAAATATGACAAATTACATTTTGTCTGTGCAGTTCATTATCATGCACCTTGCAATTTTCCATACTGAAAACATAATATTTACATTATTAAATATCTAAGGAGATGTATGCAATTTTCAAGAGGGTACGTGTAGTTTTAAAATGCATAATTTGGTATATAATTAATACACTAGACCATCCCCTTGTATCACATGACGTTTGTGTGTTTAATACACATTTGCACATGCACCTGTGATAACAGATTTTTAGGAAGAACTCAGAAACCTCTTTCACGAGCGCTCATTCATATACCGTTATACGATTTGCAAATTGTGCATACTAGTGTTTGCATTTTGCACCTGGTGCGTAAAAGAAATTTTTGCTATGCGGTCATATGCACCAAGGTGGTTCACAGTTTACCCCATATTTTATTTTTTATAGAAACTTTTATATTTTTGTTAACATGAAATCAAATGTATGTATGAACGCCTCGTTTATTTTACGTATATTATATAGATACTAAGTACATATTTTTAATTAAATTATTAATTCCTTCGTTCAATTCTCCCTTTTTTTCAAGTTGTCATATTGTAAATTTTGTATTTATATCCTCTCAGTATATTAAAAATTTACAATGTGATAGGTTTATTCATTCATTGGGGGGGGGGGGGAATTTAATTTCATAATTTATATTTATATTTTCTGCCCGATACAGACACTTTCTTAAAATTTTAACTTGTAAAAAGAATTCTTTTTCTTTTTAATTGGATATAATTTCCGTCCTTTCATAGATTGAAGTATAATATATAAATTATAATTATTAACCATATCGCCGTCTTTCAGGTATGTTTGGCAAAAACAAAAATACTGCCGTGTCTCTCATTCAACTGGTGTGAGGGGAAAAGCCAGGCTGCATTCTTGATTTATATCATCTAGATAGACGAAGCAGATCGTAGAAGGAGAAAAGAAGATAAAAATTTTACCGTATGTCAAAAAATTGCCACTTTGATAACCCTTAGCAGATAATAATAACATTATAATCATTTAAAAGATGTTCTTCGTTATTGAATTTATACCATTACAAAAAATATTATCGCACCCAATTTAGACCGCATACAGAGATAGGAAGAAAGTCATAAAATATCTTTTCAGTTTCGAACATTTAATCTGCTGATAATCATTTTTTCTGGTAACTAAGATCAGAGAGGTCTTTCATAATATAGAGATCAACATTTTTTTGGTAATGTATTTATGGTTTTTGATCCACGTGTGTTTTTTCCAATGACGTAAACAACGTCCGAAACCAAATTAAACACATAGGAATTTTTGACGATTTTTTTTCTTTAATCATCAAAGAAAATTAGTAAAATGCAGGTGTCCCCACACCTGTACAAATCTGGATATCTGTATTGATTATTTGATTCGATTTTTTAAAGTTAGAAAGTACACTTATCCTACATCTGTAGATTGAGTTTATCTGTACATGGACTTTAACTGAAAGACGTTCAGATTGTATGGTACACAATCATATAGGGACAAATTCGTCTCCTGGTAATTGGCAATCTTTCTTATCCAATATATAATGCTCAAATTATTGATACTACATGTACTTGAGAGTTACAGGGACGGAAATTAAGCCCGTTTCTGTAGATGAGAGTCACTGATTCCACCTTTAAAAAACATGTATGTAATAACTAGGATCAATATACCTATAATATCAAACTATAGGACCATCTGTCATGTTACGGAATCTGAAACACCCAAATAAGGTATTTACAGTACAGATGAATGCATTTTTAAAAAACATGTATGTAATAACTAGGATCAATATACCTATAATATCAAACTATAGGACCATCTGTCATGTTATAGAATCTGAAACACCCAAATAAGGTATTTACAGTACAGATGAATGCATTTTTAAAAAACATGTATGTAATAACTAGGATCAATATACCTATAATATCAAACTATAGGACCATCTGTCATGTTATAGAATCTGAAACACCCAAATAAAGTATTTACAGTAAAGATGAATGCATTTTTAAAAAACATGTATGTAATAACTAGTATCAAAATACCTATAATATCAAACTATAGGACCATCTGTCATGTTATGGAATCTGAAACACCCAAAATAAGGTATTTACAGAACAGTCATGTTTACAAAGATTATACAATTTCTGTCAGCCCAATAAAATGCGAACAAGTAAACAAACAACCTTTATCGCTAAAGTTAATCATATGGATATAAATCTGTCTTGCTGAAGTCGCTTACTATAACTTGCTACAAAGATGCAGACTAAACTCCTTGCTTTGTTACTGATGTTGCTCCTGGGTGAGATGTGCTACTGTAGGGTAGAGGAAATCCATCAGTCAGGGACAGGATTTGGAAGAGTTGTCGAACAACTGCTGAGAAACCAACAAACCGGTGGAAATTCTTGTAAGCATGCACTTTTATTATTTTTCATGAGTTTAATTGATTTTAAAGAGTACACAAAAACGTTTACTGTATCTATAAAATTTATTAAAGAATATTTACAAAGAAATAAACCTTTGGAAACCTTATTTTCAGTAGAAAACCAAAATCGGGTGGTAGAAAGAGTGGCCCGGCGGGGAGGAATGTATCAGGTCGGGGGGAGGACCCCCCGACTCCCCTGTAAACGCCGCTGGTGGAGGAGATGCTGAGAAAAACTCCACCCACACACAGAGAAAAACTCCACCCACACACACTTCGTTATGAGTTCCTCGTGACTGTCTACAAAGACCTCATCGGGGTCACTTGTGACTGCCAACAAAGGCTTCAACAGAAGTCACGTGTGATTGTCCATAAAGACATCTCTTTCATTTGGATATAATCTTTATTTTGATTTTTTATAATATTATATATGTTTACATTAAAATATTATGAATATTATAGCCTTATAACAAAGTGACGTCGATTACATGTGTGTTCAAGTGTGTTCCGTTCAAGTGATGTTGCTGGGTTTGCTTGTTGTACGATCATAGTAATCCTGGTCCTTTTATTATTTTTTTTACAATGGACCCTGAAAATATGGCCTACAAATGATTGATAGACTGCAGAGCAAAGGTAAAAGAAGTTTGCAATTCAGTCCACACAAAACTTTGAGATTCGTTTCCTTATTTTCCCAACAGAGGCTGTGAAAATATTGGACATTTTATCCTCGATATTGACAGGGTTTTTAAATTATACTAGTACCATAACCAATTCTGTTAAATGAAGTAGAGTGGTGTTGATTATTATGGTGGCATATCTCTGCCCCTTGTTTGCAAGTTATTTTTCTATAAATTATGTCGACATGCAAGATAAATATGTTGACATGCAAGATAGTTATGTCAACATGCAACATAACTATGTTGACATGCAAGAAAATTGCAATCAAATAAGAATTATAAAAAATCTCAAAAAATCTCAAATATCGCCCACATGTGACATCCAAGATGCTACCTATTTATGTCGACATGCAACTTATTTATGTTAACATGCAACTTATTTATGTCGACATGCAACTTATTTATGTAAACATGCAACTTCTTTATGTCGACATGCAACTTATTTATGTTAACATGCAACTTATTTATGTCGACATGCAACTTATTTATGTTGACATGCAACTTAGTTATGTAACATGCAACTTCTTTATGTCGACATGCAACTTATTTATGTTAACATGCAACTTATTTATGTCGACATGCAACTTATTATGTTGACATGCAACTTAGTTATGTTAACATGCAAGATAAATATGTTGACATGCAACATATTTATGTCGATATGCAACTTGGTTATGTTGACATACAACTTATAAGTTGCATGTCAACATATTTATCTCGCATGTGAACATAACTAAGTTGCATGTCAGCATATTTATCTCGCATGTCAACATAAATAAGTTGCATGTTGAAATAAACAAGTTGCATGTTAACATAAATAAGTTTAATGTTGACATAAATAAGTTGCATGTCAGCATATTTATCTTGCATGTTAACATAAATAAGTTGCATGTCGACATAAATAGGTAGAATCTAGCATCTTGGATGTCACATGTGGGCGATATTTGAGATTTTTTGAGATTTTTTATAATTCTTATTTGATTGCAATTTTCTTGCATGTCAACATAGTTATGTTGCATGTTGACATAACTATCTTGCATGTCAACATATTTATCTTGCATGTCGACATAATTTATAGAAAAATAACTTGCAAACAAGGGGCAGAGATATGCCACCATAGATTATAGTCAGAAATGACGCTTGTTTTTTAAAATGAGAATAGGCAGGCAATAGTCATACCTATTGAACAATTGTTATTATTCTACCCATCAACTCTTATTTAGTAAATAATTATAAAGAAAATGCTCCACTGATTTATTCCCTTTTTTAAACTTTAAATCTGATTTTAAAAATTCAAAATTTTTAAGGAGATGAAAATCATTACCAGTCAGCCTACTTAACACTTTAATTTTTGAGCTTTGTGGTATTTTTTTAATTTCAAAGTAGAAAAAACAACCTTAGAAGTTAAATACCTTAAAATCACTTTGACATAAAAACTTTTCACGCCAAATGCTTTCACGATCTAAGTTACAATGTAGGTAGTAAGATTTAGCACAAGTTTGTTTTGTGTGCAATAAATTTTAATCTTATTTACTGTTACAGAACTTACTTACTTCCCGGGTTTTTTTTCCTTGAGCTTCAGTTCTGCAGCTATCATTACATTTGATTGCTCACTAATGTTTTCAAATATATTCTCGGTTAACATAAAAAAAGAGAGTTAATTATTTCAATTTTTCAACAGATTCTCAAGGCATCAAATAATAATTGAAGGAAACGCTGATCTTGAGTTGAGTCTTTAAAATAACCCTATATAATATGACTACCATAATCACTTTGTATTGTATATTACTATTAAAAGGACGTTAAATCTGACACAAATTCTAGTTATTGTCGTTAACAATTTTAAATGATTTTTACATTGTATAAAATGTTTTAAGCCGTCAAAATGTAAGGTCGTTTCTCTTTGCTTTAAAAACCGATACAACATAATACCAACTGGCTATGTTTTAAGTAACCATTATCCGAACTTGTTTAATTAGTATACATATGTAAACGGCCCGTTCATGACTTGCTTTATTAATCCTAGATAACTTTATGATATCTATGGACAAACATATTTTATCTCGGATCATAGTTTATTGAAGCCAAGGTCGTACCAAGTCCATCGATTATCACACCTGATTTATTCAAAGCAGTCACCCAAATTATCTCATAAACGTACTGCTTTAAGATGAGGGAGGTAATTGTTCTACTATTTATGTTTCTTCTATTCACCGAGTTTTATCCTGTCACCGAAAGTTTAACTTTTGATATCTCTAGACCAGTCCAAGCAAGGACCAATACAGACAGTAAGTGTTCTAAAACGTGTCAATTTACAGTGAAAAGATTCAAAACCGGGTGCCCAATTTACTGTGACATATACAAAGTGTATACACTCAATTTATTTAAAGAGTGGAAGTAAGTTTTGCATTTTGTATTTACTGCCACCCGGTGAATTCAAAATTTAAAACATGTCAGATAATAGAAAAAAAATTAAGTACGTGTATTTAATATTCAGTGTTGCATACATTTTCAAGGAGACAAATATATTTTGGAAAATATTTCCAAAGGAATCAATGAATTTTTAAGACGCAATGATACTTGGTTGGTGAATTTATTCTAGTATGACTTTGTCGTTATCTTTTTCAGCCGGGACAGCCGGGACAGCAGCGATGTTGAGAGTAGGCGGAATGAACTTTGCTTATAGGAGACCTCGGCCAACATGTAGACGTAGTTGGTGGAGGAGATGTTGATAGCCCCTCAACAACGATAACAACAATAACAACAACAACAACAACAACACAACAACAATCTCAACAACAACAATCTCAACAACAATCACAAGAACAATCACAACACCAACAAGAAGACAACAACAAAGACAATAACAACAGCAACCTCAACAACCACAATCTCAACAACAACAACGACAATTACAACTTACAAAAACAACACAACAACAATCACAACAACGACAAGAACACAACAACAAAGACAATAACAACAGCAATGACAACAGCAACCTCAACAACCACAAGACAACAACAACAACAAAGACAATAACAACAACATTAATAACAACAATAAGCAGCAGCAGCAACAACAACAATATACATGTACGTCATTTGTTAGAAGTTTTTCTTATATAACTAGCTTGTTGTCATCATAGTGAAGTAGTTCGCCAATCCATTTTCATAATTTATGTTTGAATAAAAAAGTTCTTATATCAGTTTATTTGAGTTTATTGGGGTTTTTTTTTGGGGGGGGGAGTATATACTAACCGGAAATCTGCAATTTGACACATCATTTAAGAGTGCATGTGTTTTGTCTTCCTCTAAGACAAGCTTACTGGTTAATTTTTTCATTTAATCGTTTTATCTAAAAACATGTGTGGTTCAAGTACTTTGATCGCATCACAAACATTGAAACCTCTCAATTTATTGGAGTTGAGAAGTTTACACTCATTGTTAAAGAAATACTCCGGCAGATTAGTTGTATATACACGCACTCTCAGTTTTAAAAGCGAAAAATTAACAGTATACATGCATGAATAGAACTTTACTCCAGGGCTTCAGAATATCAAAATGTCTCCAAGTGATTTTTATTTTTTTTTAAATATATTGTTTACAAGATTGCTAAAAAATACCCAATTATGAAATTTTTCATTAAATTTTATTTAATTTAATATTCTTCATTAAATTTATAATTAAATTTTTTTTCAAGGTTTTTCAAATCAATCAAAGCTGCACCTTATCAGATCTGATCTTACTTTCTGACCCGTCTTGTGGTTAAACAACCCATAAACATTACTCCTGATAAACCTCTGATTAAACATATCGTATGCCGAGAGTTGAAATGAGTTTTATAACCGACGATTGATATTTTTTGTTGACTGATATGCAGAAAATTTATGATCACTCTATCAAACACTTCATTTACAATGATTACGTCACGAAAGACAAGCTTGGTATTGTAAGGTAATATTCAAGATCTTTCCGATAACTGTGTGTCCTGACCAATGACCGATAGCATGAATTCAAAGTTTGTGCTATAGAAGTTGACTGCAATGATTTACACCATGAGAGAGAGAGAGAGAGAGAGAGAGAGAGAGAGAGAGAGAGAGAGAGACGCATCAACAGTTAAATGAAAACATAAATTATATATTTTTTAACAATTAGGCGGTTTACTTTCCATAAAAATTTAAAAAATATAAAGAGCCTGCAACTTTGAACACGAGAAAGACGTCTGCGAGCAGACAAGCTGACGTAAGCACCTGACGACCCCGTCAAAGTTAGTGATAACTCCAGATTGACGATGATATCGCACATGCATTCTGCATGTATGCAGTATCTGCGCTATAACTTTGATATCCCTCGCAGTTCGTCATAAAAATCGCTCTTTTTAAACAAACTGATTTCCGAGAGGATGAGATTCTGTGTCAGTGTGTCATGTTTCAGGTCGTCGTATCGTTGGTGGTCGTCTGCTTCCTGTGTACGATTAAAAAAAGGTACAGGGACGTAAACAAAACAGCGTAAGAAAATATCATACATATACATGTAATCAGTTCGATCAAATCGATTACATGTGAAAACTGTTTTGTGAATTAATAAATAACATATTTATATATATACATGTATACTTGTTAGTTATTCAATTGCAGCTACTCTAGTATATAAATAGTGCCTGTTTGGGGGGTGGGGTGGGGGTGGGTGTAATAGTTGAAATTGACAACCGACGCGAAGCGGAGGTTGACAATTCGTTGTGTTACCCATTGCCAAGTGTGTTTCTAACACTGAGGGTAATAGAACGGATTATCAACCAATCAGATTTCAGTATTTAACATGAAAGTATAATAATATAACATGATACAAGTACTAGTCATTCATTTCTTTACAAACTTTTATCTATATACTCATGTAATATTCAAAACACCTACACGTGTGGTTAATAATAAGATATCAAATTGGGCATTCGAAATAAATCTATCATACATTTATATAGTTTACATTTTCATTAGTTAAATAAAGGTTACTATATAAATATATAACTAATGTTTGAAATCAAATGATGATTTGAAAATGTCAAAACGTACTAGTATGCAAAGAGAAATTAGTATGTTTTATATTAGCATAGTCTTTGATGACACCGTAGGAAGTTCATACCTCATGGCAGTGAAAGGTTTGCATGTCATGTTAGCAAAATGCCTTTTTCAAAGCAGAGAAGCTCATTCATTTATTTCTATAATAGGAAAAGAAATTTATGTTACAGCATGTATCTTAGAGATATCTTCTACCCAAGTGAGATACTTCTTATTTTAGTGATTGCATGATAACATTAAAGCATGATCGATTTGTAATTATATCGGACGGCAACTAAATAATTCCAATAGTTTTTCATGGTACTCCAGCGACTAAACAAAAATCCGAAGTTTTCAACTACTCCCCAAGTGTCCAGTAAAGTACTTTCATCCTCTAACAGTCTCAGTCACGACAACAATGAGCGAATTCTGTGCTACAAAGAAAAAATGACAATAACAAACCGTCAACCATCTCAAAAATCCAGAAAACGAAATACAAATTCAAAGCAGAGCAACACGGACCTCCAAAAAGATAGAGGTAGGATCAGGTGCCATGGAGGAGTGAGCATCCTCTGCTGACCGGTCACACCCGCCGTGTGTTCTTTGTCGTAATCGGGAAAAAACGGAAAAGTCCGTAGATAATACCCTAGGTGATTAATTATGGTCTAGCAATTACATGTAGTATGAAAAGTGTCAGTCAGCATGCGATCCAGTGGAAGATTGTATTTGCTGACAATGTCGTTGTATCGACCATAGAACTTACGAAAAGATGACTTCAAACGAGACTGTTGATAGTCCTGTTTTATCAACTTGTTTGTAAGTAGCTTGCCTCGCCTTAGAAACTGTTCATACGAAGAACATGCCCTTGCGTATCGAATTAACTGAGAGAGAAAAACACCATAAGCAGGTGATGAAGGTATATTGCTACATAAGTAAAGAAAGTTGACTATAGAAAAATTGAAAGGTATACCCCATAAAATCTTAAAAATAGATAGATGTTTTGTCTTTCGTGCCTATATATCACTGCAAAATAAGATCCGGCGTCAATAAAACAGCTCATTAATGTCGTTAGGAGCGCATGTAATCCAGGCCAAGCCCATAAGTCCAGATATATCATTCTCTCCACATCTGTACAAGAAACTGAAATAAATGCTATTCATGACAGGGTATTGAAAGAGAAGACGCCAAACAGTTTGTTTATTGCTTGGGATCAAAGAGGAAGAAACATTTCATTGCTGTTTTATGTAACGTATAAAAATGGTTTGTGTTGAATTCATGATTAATAAAACTTTTAATTCACGATATCACATACCAGTTTTCCTTCTCTTTTATTTTTACTTTTGATATTTTGAACTGAGATTGAAGAGTGAACATGAACCGTACGTATACATCTAATTCAATTGAATGTATCACCCTCAAAAGCTTTTGAAAACGTAATGTACGCAATATCTACAAGGTAATCAATCTCTTTGAATTCTATTTTGAGAATTCATGTTAGTGAAAAATTAAATTATATTCATAGGTGTATATTTCTATCTCATGATAACGCACAAGAGAGAGAGAGAAAGAGACAGAGAGAGAGAGAGAGAGAGAGAGAGAGAGAGAGTTCTATATACATGTACTTGATGTTGTCTAATCAGAAATAAATTAAGTCAGAAATGTGATCTTATCCACATGTTATAGTCATAAAACCTCACACTATTATGTGCCTGTACTATCAAATAAATACTTCAAGTGTTTTTTTCCTAATGAACAATCCCCAATTGTTAATGAGTCCATGACTAATTAAGTAATTCCCCATATTGACAATTGTAAATTAAGAAAAGACACTAACTAGTATGCTAGAAATGAAGCTATTTGTGCAAGTATTGTAATATAATTATATGCCCCCCCCCCCATTTTTTCGACAAATGAACATTGTTTAATTGTTGTAGTATGTAATCTTTTTAGTAATTTATTAATTATATCCGACCCTTGACTATTCGTTTGGCTGCAGTAAGGTTGTGGTGATAGTATAAGTGTTTAAAGAGTTAAAATATGTTTGGCCTTTTGAACGAATTTGTCGAGAATCGACGTATCGGAATGTATACACTTGACATATACTAAATAATTTCCGCAAAAACATCGCGTGATTATCAGTCTTACAATTCATCTGTATTGCTGAAAGAATTGACGCAAACCACAAAATTTAAAGTGTAAAATATATCAAATCTCGAGTTCTATAATTGCTAACTCTCTTCAAATTCAGAAAGTCTAAAAACTTAAATTGATCCAGCTAATCGCTTTTTCATGATATTGAAATGATCTAAAGTATGTAATCGTTGGCAATTTTTAAATTATGAACCCGAATAGACATTGGTTTAAAAAGTACAAGAATTATGAAATCATTTAGCACTTATTTACACAGAAAAAAAACCCTGACAAAATTAAGAACGTCGAGCATCAATTGGCTTGCACGCTAGTGTCAAACCGTCAGCACAGACCCAGCGTCTCATGTACTCGGATGTATCCCCCTTAATCTATGTTAAAGTTCCGACATTCCAAAATTACGTAAAATATGTACGTGACGTTAGGCATAATGGTGCTTATGTCATAGTACCAATCGTTGTATCCAGCTGCTCTCGAACATCTCGTCGCGAGTTTTTTGCTCTCCACGATGGATTACACAATAAATCTTTCAGAGTTCCAAATGTAATTAGTTTTTTGATTCGTGTGATCTTAAGATAACCGTTATAAAAAAATCATTTCTCAGGTTGCTGACTTGTTTTTTGAATTGTATAGCGAGTGCATTGTCCCGAAGTTCTTGATGCAAAAAACAATTGTACCTCCAGCAACTTCTGTAACCCTTTTTTATCCATTAACTCAGCTTGATTGGTAACCTGCAGATTTTTTATATCTTAAGTAATGAAAATAATTGACATTTGGTAACGATGCGCATACTCATCATTCCAATTTTCTGTAGATCCGTAGAGAACTCTATTTACATTCAATACATATGTATTATTTCTAGCAAACTTATGAAAACACAGGAAATTGCAAGATCCGCTCCAAGGTCAAGACCACGGAAAATCCCTCGTGTTTACTTCCCAACCCCATTACACCGTTATCGCAATTTATGAAAAAAACGCAAGTTCGCTATCAGAATCACGCTCGGTTTCCGACCCCCAAGACATATAAAAGTGAAGAGTCTCTTGGAAATTGAGAAAAATTCTTACAACATTTCGAAAGAAGCATGGCCCTGTCTAAAGTTTGGAGCTTTTTGTTCGCCGCTGTTCTTCTGATGTTGGTAGCCGCGTGCTATTCAGAAGATTCTGAGGACGCAGTTCAGGAACCAATGCCAGGTGAGTGGGTGGTCATCAATCCTAGAGTTTTGTTTTATGACAGTATGACAACATTTGACAAAATTCCCGTTTATCAAAGCAAAATTTCTGATAATTTAAAGAATATTCTCCTAACAAATGTTTTTCAAATTAATTTTAATAGTTTTAACTGAATTCTTATATACTAATTAGAATTGCAAGATGAATGTATACATGTATGCATAATAGATGTATTATTTCATTTTTATGAAAACTTTTTTTTGTTACATCAATGTGGTCTTGAATAGAATATTTTAATAAAATTCTAACACAAATGATAAACATTCAAAAAAGATAAAAAAGCAAGAATTATAGGAATTATCAGGTATAAAAAAGTAAAATATAATCGATTTTGTGAACAACAATTCTTTAAATTCTGAAGACAATCTTGTACATTGAAATTGATATAAAGGGAAAAAAGGCTGTATCGTTCATGATTCTTAAGACAATCAAGTACACATCTGAAATTAATTTTGTAGAAATTCGCCGCATTGGAGAGAACAGGGTCCGAGTTCTGTTGTCGGCCAGAGATGACTCGTTGTACCACACAAACACAAACCGACAGCGACGG
This sequence comes from Magallana ariakensis, assembly GCA_020458035.1. Classification (NCBI taxonomy): domain Eukaryota; kingdom Metazoa; phylum Mollusca; class Bivalvia; order Ostreida; family Ostreidae; genus Magallana; species Magallana ariakensis. The sequence goes on along the minus strand of CM035816.1, from coordinate 10,839,297 downwards.
CCGTGCGGGTTCTGGCGGAGACTCCGGGGAAAGTGTTAAGACATGGAGGTGTTGATGTACTTGACGCCAGAAGTGGAGCAGTTTCGAGACCTACAGTCATAACATCTTATTCATATTGTTCCCACCTACACCAGATGTCGATTCATCTTTCATGTACAGAAACAATCATTGTGATCTGTTTTCGTTCGGTTAATAAGAGACAACAATTGTGAAGACACCCAAGATAAATGATGCAAAGAACACCTGCGATTCGGATTTTTAAAAAATGTAGAGAATTTTTTTGCGGTGAAAATACTCGATTTGTTTATCATTGGATACGTCTGGGAAATTTGCAATATGTACACACTCAACCTCTGCCCAGACTCCGGGCTTTCTTGTCTTGTATTATCGTCAAAGGTTCTTGTACCAATGCTGGCACAGGACCAGGGTGCTACTGATTTCGTTCATTTGCAGAGGAATTCTCTGCATCAAAGAAAAAAACTTACCTGACAGTTTCATTGAACCCGATTCAAGAATAGTTAATTACCCCGTTCTACCCTAAACATTATTATATCCTCATCGTCATTTCATACGTAAAACTATTAGCATTGTGTCAAGTTTCAATTTCTGTTGTTCGAGGATTATAACAAATTAGCATGCGTATTTTTATCATTCATATATGTGTTATGGGTATTCTGTCATTTCGTATTTTGATGAAAGATATTTTTAATGTCAAGAATAAATACTTGAAATCGCTTTGTTTTGAAACGTTTGTATCCAAATCGTGTTAAAGCGATGTTTGAAAAGGTACTCAGAGTTCTGTTTAAATCAATATATTAATCACTTGTCACAAAAAAAAATTAAAAAAATTAATGGTTGCTTTGAAAATGAAATAAAATATAACATTAATAGTTGAAATATATACAGGAACATAACGTAGATATATCAATTTGGGTAACGTAATAACGGAATTGGGAAATAAATCGGAAAACTTGTTTTTGTGAAGTATTTAAAAAGCATATACACGTACACAATCATTAGGAAAATTGGCAATACATTTACTGCACTATATGAAACAAACTCGGGTCATTATAAAATTTTTGTCATAGTCATAACCAATCAATATTTATTATAGTATTTTAGTGTTTTTGGTTATTTGAGCGTTATTTCTTCAAAAAATTAATGTAAAAACTACGTTGTTAAAACTCAAAATATATTTATTTATGATACGTCTAATTATAACACTATTGAAAGCTTGAAAACAAGGAAACACTTCACGTTGTTAAAGTTCATGCTAACAATGAGGAAATGCATGGGATGATATATTTCAAAGAAACCCGCATGATTTTGCAAAAACAGCTTCAAGATATTTTGGAGGAGATTTTGTAGAACATAAACTGTGACGCCCGAAAAGATATCCGGTTATCAATCAAATTACTGCCTGGAACTTCTCTGAAAATTGTTGGGTTTGGCCACACTGACGAATTATGCGCCTTGCATGCATCTTGATATAGCCCGTGTCTTTTTAAATGGATGAATGGACGGACAAGATGGTGACTTATAAATAAATGCAATTTAAGACACCCTAGACAGCACTGAGATGGGATTGCCCGAGAATGTATCATTTTTCCACATACATTTCGCATTAACCATCATCAAGGAAATAAAAAAGTATACAATACTTTACTTTGTCGTTAGACAACGCCCTCCATTATTAATGAATTTTATCAATTTTTGCGCAATTTTCCACAATAATTTTCATGAAAAACTATTAGACAAGGAATATAAAATTACATGATTTGAAGAAAACACTGCCAAGAAAAATCAAATTGATGTCATTTCTTGCAGATGTTTTAGCTTTTACCTCCAAAAAGTATTTGGAGTTTTTAACCTAAAAAAACATCAATTATTTTTATTTCTAAAAGAATGATACATGTGCGCTTGAACGAAAGAAAAGGGGACTTATTTTAATCGGACGGATTAGAGTCTTCCTTGATTGTTAGATCACGAACTACCCAGCTGATCTATGAATAAACTTTGCCTAAATGAGTGTACCGATATAATTATATTAATTAGGTATTTTCCTGCTGATTACGCAATATGTGGTCTATAACTTAATTTTTGTTTGAATTGAAATCCGCTCAAGATATTTTTGCTCATAGTATCTTATTCTCTCAAAATTTTGAGAATTGTGTTGTGCACAGAAAAGTTCATGAAAATATACTGGTGCTTTAAAAGTACATGTTCATTAATATGTTAAATCAACTTTTGCAGAAAATATCTTATTCTTTAGAAATTTTTAGAATTGTGTTGCACAGAATAGCTCATTCCAATGAACAATGATGAGGATCTCTGTAAACAAGCACGTTAACATTGTCAGTGAATATTAATTAACTTCTTAATAAGCATTCAAAATAATAATGGCTTAGAATGAGATTCTTTTCAAGTCTTGAAGTTTAAGTGAACATTTTCGCAGGAAATTAATTAATGCTAGTATTTTTATCATGTGAAATTTATAAGACGAACAATTACCTGTGTATGTATGCGTGATAAACAAACGCAAAAAGTCAGTTTCTACAGCGTTATGGCCAACTCACAAAATATCATATTTCCTATTTCTACATTTTGAAATAGCAGAATTCAGGACATTCGAACTTTTATTTTTCTAGAAAAAGTTGTTTAGAGAATAAATAAAATTTGAGCATTGCTAAACTCCGCTACTACAGGTGTTTTCACTCAAAATAGAAATAGAAGCATACATTAATTTTGTTATTTTTGTTTATTTTAATAGCATATTTCTGATAACCAGAACTGAACAGTCTATGTTTAACGAGACCTGTCAAACTGTTGATTTCAAGGTAGTAAAACTGAAATAAAACTTAGGAAAACCCATGAAATAGATCTCAATTAAGACTAAGAAAATCTCTGCCTGTCGTTTTGGAATCCATCCTGATAAATCAAGGATGGAGATCGATATGGAACGCAAGCGCTTGTAAATTGAAATTTCCGGATGCATCAACATTAATAAATCGATAATCAAGAATGATAGAAATAAATCCATCAGTTTATTCCTTACTTGGTTGGTTACTTTTTATTTACATTGGTAAAAGTTATTACAATTGTTTAGAGACAGTTGCGTGGCATAATGGGTAAAACAAAATAAACACACCGTGTAGTTTTGTCATAATTTCGAGCACCTGCAAAAGACATGTATATTCGTCCTATGCTATTTGCCGTGAATGTGACTCAAACCTTTACTTGTTCGTCTTGCTACCTCTCACAGCAAACTCTCTGTCGACTGACCATTTACCATGAACACAGAAACAATCACAGCTAGCAACAAAAATTTCAGCATACGTTTAAAAAATACTTTAAAATTATTAGAAAAGGCGTCTGTTTTATACAAAATTTATGTTCGAACACAAGGTTTATCATGTAAACACATTTCCTAAACTCAATGGAACGTTGTTGATAATTCTTAGATAACCATTTCATCGACCCTTTATGCAATTTTTCCATTCCCCGACAGTTACAAATTGATAAAAAGCGATTTCAAAATGCCGGTATGTATAGATATTACAGATATTCACATTTATTCTGCTGACCATTCTCCTTCTTCAGTTTCCTATAAATATTTACAATCAGTAAATTATCTCTGTTTACTGGATATCTTGTTGACTATCACCACCTCATAACCGAAGATAATGCAAATCTGATCCAATATCCCGACCTCCGATAGCGATGTTGACCATCTCCATACCCATTATCTTCAGTCTTGTTTGGTTTTCAGTAACCTGTATAACCTTATGTTATGACTTGATAAAAGTATGTGATTGTGTTGTACTTTAGAAATTTAGACACCTGATAAATCAGAAGAAATGCCAACTCTTAAAAGATGCTTTTTCTTGCTTGTGTTTTTGTTGGCTTTGTGCTTTAGCCTTGGATCGAAGAAGCCTCTGGCTCTACCCAATGGTAATGTAAATTCCTTTCGTTCACCCCTTTTTTCTTTACTGTCGATGCGTAACATAACATATACTATATGATTGATGTATTTCAAAACAGTTGAAACTCCTATAGATTGTATTACATGAACTTTATCATCATGTTTTGGTTTGAATAAATGATTTATGACAGACGAGAACAAGCATACTATTTATAGCCCCACAATATTCGTAAATCAATCTATAGGTACTTCCTTGACACGTGCACGAAGGGAGCAACCCCATGGAGGACTAAGAATGATGGCCTACGCCAGACAACCGGGCCTGTATGGAACCAACATCAGACGCATTCGCAGACGACACTGTCCTCAATGGATAAGAAGACTTTTGGGAAGAAATCAATGTTGAACAGATCATGAACTGATGCATAGAATTTTTCATTTTACTTTATGATATCTCACAATTATTTGCTTAACAACTGCATTCTGTACGTATTTAAACAAATATTGAAATAAGTGTGGGATTACTAGTACAGTATATATATGCTATGACGAATCAGGTTTATTAGAACATGTGCGTATTTTTCAAATTATGGACTTTCAAAAGACATGCTGTCAAATAAATTGAGTAACATTCTTTAAGCACTAGCCTTTTTTTTTTGGTTGTTGTTGTTAGGGAAAAATCAAGTAATTGCAATGGAAGTAGATTTATACTGGATCTTAAAAATGCGGCTAATCTTGATCACACAAAATCATTGATTCCAACAATCCAGAAGTGAGAAAAGCCTGTAGTGTCCACAATAAGCCCTCGAAAGTCTGATGTTTCGCGCTCAGTTCAATGAACAAGTTGTAATTTAAGTTCTATGCAAACAATGCTTTTCATCCTCTAATCATATAAAAGAACAAATTTTCATTGAGTTCCAGTCCCCTGACGTACCGGGTCATTAAATTTAGAATTGATACAATTCACTGATATACGATTTTTTAAAATTAAGACGAAAACATATTTGCAGCTAGGTGAGTAAACTTTCAGATAATATATTTTGATCTGAAATACATTCAGAATAATATTTTAAGTTGAATGCGTGATGCAATACAAAGAGTCAACTGTCACTGTATATGTCAGTATGTATAAATGTGTTTGTCAAGAATTTGTTAAATGTAATTCTAACGGTAAATATCTTTAAAATAACGCGGGTTATTCAATGTATCTACACCGCTTGGTGTGTTACAGGACCGACTACATCCAAAAATAAGCATTCAATGCTTATATTTATATTCACTAAATGATATCCCGCGCAAGCGCGGGAATTATCCATTACACATTAATGACACTACTAAAATGTTGAACCATATTTTTTTTCATTTTCGTATATACTGTGTCCAATTTATTTCTTAATTGCTTTCTTATCCTATTCTTCATATCTTTAGGTCATATTTCACAACAATTTTTATCACTGTCTTAATGAATATTTATGATAAAAGACTGATTTGAAAAAAAAACCAGCACAATTTAACTTCATACATTTTTTATTCATATAGACTATAAATAATCTTTAAAGCGACAGTACAGCTGAAAACACATGTGTAAATAACTTCAGATTTACCCATTGTATCGTTATGAAATACGAAATAACTTTGATTGTGACAGTTGAAGTACATAAAAATTCCTTTTACATACCTAATTAATGTAATTATGAGCTTCCGGAAATTTAAGGGTCGTACAAACCGAAATAGTCTTATATCGTTTATTTGTACCACGTGGATTTTGATTGACAGTAATTGACACGTGCTGAAAACTACAATATCTTTGCCCGACTACGGTCATCATGGTATACGAGGTAAAAGAGACTCTCTAAACGGAAAACATCATCACTTTCTCGATAATTTATTAATGGTTTACCAATTTCAATCCATTTTAAAATTAACAGACATAAATATGTCAAATTATCCCTCAAAGGGCCTCACTTACAAAAATGAATTTAGGTTGTAGCAACTCCTATGATAAACACGCAAAATACATGCTTACAAAATAATAACTGTGATTATTTTAAAAACTTTGAACAATTATTACCTTATTTTCTTTGCCAATTCAGTCAATTAAGCAGGCCTACCCGGTCTCTTACTCGCCATGCTGGTTTGTTTATAGTAAATACGCATGCGTAATGGTATAGAAAGTGGAACCCCGTAACACGTGGCGATGTATATATGTATAGGTTATACCTAATTATTAATTTTAATGAAATAATTAGATTTATTTCATGGAGAAATTTGTAATTTTCTGAAAGTTTATACATTTATGAGTAGAACAAAAATACCGAACCCGATCGGAAAATTTTTCAAGTCGGTTTTTTAATAAGATGCGCCGTACTGTCTCTTTAAGGTTTACTACCAATCTGTCGTGGTATAAAAAAGTGTGAAATTTAAAAAACGCTAGTGTATGCATACTAATTTTTAAACCATAGTTGTCGTATCCAAAGTATTTGCCCGATGGCTAACTCGCCCTACACTTTCCTCCATGGTGTTAATTAGTCAAACCGCTTTCCCGGCCTCCCGTTGTGTAAAATAAATTCTTTTTATCAAAACTAAAATCGCATCAAATTGTTCCATTTTATTTATTAACTTGTTTGTATTAACCATAGATGTTCCGTCCAAGGTATGAATATCTGCCCGCGATACGTGATGAATCCCTCCTACACTTTTCGCCATGACGTTAATTAGTTAAACTGCGTTCTTGGTTACCCCGTTCTGGAAAATTCTATTCCATATCAAAACTAAAATCGCGCATTCAAGAAACGAATTGCCATATTTTATTTATTCAGCATTTGTCAAATCTTAACTTCTATGTATAATCCAAGTAAGTTCCTATTAAATATATTCACTGTTTCTGTAATCGTTTGATATTATTTCATTGCAAGGATATATTTAAAAGCTAACTCCCATTGACTTGGATCCGCCAAAGCGTGTCCACCACCTTACTCTCATTTTTGCTATTTCGAGCTGGTTTATCGAAAATGAAAGTAGGTTTTTAATTTATTTCTCAAAAATTACTTATCAGGTAAAATTTAATTATAGCTTACGGACATCAACTCACATGTGTTGAAATACCAAAGGTATAAGCAGTTACTCTGGTGCAGGCGTTTCGTAGTTTATAGGCAATATGTCTTAATTTATAAGTATAGATACTGATGTCTATTTTTATGAAATACATGTATACGCGTATTGTCGCTTGGCGACTAAACATATAGTGCCAGAAACTTTATCGAAAAAAAAACTTTCTATGATGAATAGATTTGATTTTAACGATTATTTTTCATTAGTACATATTAATATCAAATTGGTTATAAGTTTGAATGTTTCTTACAATAATAATTATACTTAAACACGTGATAACGTTTATATTTGTGCTCATTGGCGCATGAATTGGTTCAGTGTATTAACAGAAAATTGAACGTCGCAGATTTCCAATGCAATCATAAGGGGAAATATTCACTGAATGTAAATATATTGTTATGAACCCGAAACAATTTGTTTATATCTATATTGTTTTAAATTTTCCTGAAATATTTTATTCAAACCATTTATAATAATTTTGTTCTAGTTACAAAGGTTATTGTCACCCAAAGCCAATTACCCCGGTATATAGAACACACTTCTGAAGGTTATGGCGTCATCTAAAGTAACACGTGCGTGGATTTGCCTTTTCCTCGTCGCTTCCATAACGAAGGGTAAATCAGCTTATATTTCAATTCCAATAAAATGGTTAAAATTTTCTAATCATAAACTTGGCAGAATTTTTTTTAACAATAAAATTTTTGTTTGCTTGACTGCTTAATTATCATAATACGGTTTTTTGCTTTAGGTTGCTTTGGTTGTATCCTCGGAAACGACTTCTTGTTTGGCACCTTTTCTTTAAATAAAAATGAGAACCAGTCGATACTGGTTATGAACCCAAACGTGGATAAAATTGCAGTCATAGATATCTCAGTTAGTTATAAGGGACTAAGATATGAGAAACAAGTGATCTTGCAAAATAAATCGTTGAGTCTGAACGATATCATGCCAATGACTTCCTATAGAATTATATCCAACCAAAGCATCGCCTTGCAAGGAGTATATGGAAAATTTCATTTCAAATATGACATTCTTCCCATTATGTCTCTTGGTTCAAATTACAGTTTTATCTACGGAATGAGTTTTGAATTTTCCGCTGCTGTTTGCAGCATAACGGCCATTAGCAATGACACTTTTGTTTCAATAAAAAATCCCGAGAACAGGTTGATAACAGATCTGAATGCGCCAAATCGAACATTAAACTCAACTTTTCTGTTGAGTGGACTAGATAATATTCTAATATACAGTCAAAACTTATACAACGTGTCTTTTATGTCTACTGACTTGGTGTCCGTTGTCTGTGGATCAAATGACAGTATCAATAACGTCCGCGTGCATCTCCCGCCAGTAGACCGATGTGTGACGTCATACGAAGTTCCATGTTTCGATAAGAAAACAGTGCCATTTGGAGAGACACATATTCGGATAATTAGATTGTATCCGCTTCTACAAGACACCATAAATTTATTTATTAATGGCATCCGTGATAATAAAATTAAACAAGAAAAGTCCATTGATTACCACTTTAATGTGACGGCAGATCAACCATTTTGTGTTCGCTCCCATATTCGAAAATGGAAGAATGGAAAAGCCAGTTTTGTTGATGACAACTATTACATCATATCTGATCATGAAATAGCACCTAAAGACTGTCAAAATAAATCCCAGGTATGTTTTCCTTCTAATTCTCGCGACGAAACTACAATTTCGTAAGCCGCCAAACATTATAAAATTATTAATTATTTTTTTTTAATTTTAGGACAACAATTTTCCTTTGGGTGAGTACTGATAACATAATCATACATCAACAATGTTCATGTTAAAAAATATCGAGACAAATGTTTAAAAGAAACTAAAAGTTTTGTTCAAGCTTACCAACTACATAAAAAATCATTTTCACAAAGAGATCAACAAAACAGCAGGACTTTGCATGTGTCCATGCCAAGCTGCACCAAAGTGGTACAATTTAACTCAAGAAGATGTGTCGTTGTGGTTACAAGAGTTTAAAGACAACATTCGTAAGGAACTGGTTCTCAGTAGGAGAGACCTGACGTCATACAGAAGACGACAAATCAGTGTTCACGATCATCGGTCTTCGGTCACGAGGCTTGGGATAGTGGGTGCCATCATAATCTGTACGTTGATTGGTGCTATCTTATCGTGCGACTGTCCGAGATTTTGGAGACATGCGTTGGAGTTTAAGAGGTGGTATTATTCAAAACATGTAAAACTCTATCCCTAGATTTTAGATTAATATTGTCAGTTTCTAAAATTTACTTGAACCAAGGCTAATGAATTTAAAGTTGGATTAGATAATGGTAATTTTAAAGTAACTGAAATTTTTTTTATCAATTTTATTCCTTTACTTGTATCAGTTTTTATAATAAAAACGCGTATGTACGGTTTTTTTTATTGTTTTGGTACTAATTTATGTAATAGAATATTGTATAGCTTATTGTATGGAAGTCAATCAAAGGAAGAAAGCCAGTCCAATTATTATTTTATCATTTTAAAATGTTATTGAATGAGTTATATATTTACAAGATTATATAAAAGTTAATATGAATTATGATAACTAAAAATCAATAGAAATACTGGATTAAACTCAAATTACACACTATGATTAGCCCCGACTTTCAACTGTTGTATGAAGTCGCTAATCTTCATAGCATAAAAAATCGTTTGATAATATTATAACAGCTCCACTAAAAGGTGAATTTTAGGAAAGAGTCTGTTCCTTGATTTTGGACCATTGCCTTAGCTGGGTAAAAATAGAGAATTGTTTACTCTTCGTAGTATAAACCAGATTGCACCGAGTATACATGTAACATTACTACATGAATGTTGAATCAAAGTTCGCCTCTCCGATTTTTTTTCGACCGGGAGCTACAGACCTGCAACTTATACTCGATATTCTTTAAGGATCCTCGACACCCCGTGACTTCTACTTTTTATGACGGTACGTCACAACATGGCGATTTCAACTCATTCAGAAACAGTTTATATCGCCAAAACTTGGTGACTGTATCTGTGGCGCAATGGGTGTAGCGTCGGTCTACCAACCCGCAGGTTCCGAGTTCGAATACTGCATGGATTGTTATTTTTTATGAAGAGCGGTAAAATTTAAAAAGTTGATTTTCCCCCAAAATTGAAAGTTTTTGTGTTCATTTTTAAGTCGAACACATACTAAAAAATCCATATCTTCAAGTATTTTAGAAGCATGGGCTTGTATGCAAAACTTTTCCCGGGTGTGTGGAGGATCCTTAAAACGATCGTATCAAAAACAAATCAAATAATAAATAGAACTGTAAACCAATATTTCATTCGCGTTGAATTTACTTCGCCGCTACTTATAATCTGGTTCGCAGCGAGTTTTTATTTGCACCAAGCATTATCCAGTGCCAAATACAAAATTTTACATGTGAAGTCTTGGTCAGGACTGGTTCAAGCAAGAAATTTCACGTCGATGAAGTTCTTGCAAACCTTGCGAAAATTTCTCACATGCAAATAAAATAACTTGAACAGTTTAACAGAGATTTATACGACACTGCATGTGAAAGTAACCGATAAATATCTCATCCAAAAGAATGCGACAGATACAATTTCAATATTGGAGCAAATTCTTGGAGCTTTCTCTTTCGGTCTTCCCCTGTTTGAAAATTCGTGTTCAGATAATCACCGACGATTTTAAGAATATAAGTGTAAAATTCATGAGCAAAGCAATCAATATTAGCCTCAGCCTTTGCGACAACGGCCAAGGTGTCAACAATGGCCGCCACAAACTTAGAAGAGTCGTTGCCTGTGCCTGTTTGGAGACGATTTACTAATGAAACAATTGCCTCCGCATGAGTTTTCCGCGATGAATCGCCTTCTTGGTGTCTCAAGTCCTCAATTTGATCGTTTGGAATTTGATCAACGAGTTTACCATCGCCCTTTCCGTGGGAAAAATAAACATCTAAAGCTTTTACTGGATCCGAAATGATGGTTTGTATTGCAGAGATGATTTGGCGAGATTCTTCCTCTAATATATGAGCAATTAAATTACTGTTTATGAAATAATGACACAGAAAACGCTGTTCAAGACACGTAACCATGTAATTTAGAACCTTCTCCAAGGCAATAAAGATTCCGGAATGTAATGCAAACATTTCAAATTCGGTTGTTTCCAAGGTGTAGTAAAATGCCGTCTTCCAATGATAGCTAGTCAATAGTTCTGAAAACTCTTTCATGAATCCTTTCTGTAACGACTTTAAAAGTAAGAAACATAGTCTTTGTCCATCTGAAAACGTGGAAGAGAGAATCATCTCTGCGTTGTTAAATCCAATGCAAAAATCTTTCCTAACGTCCGGATTGACAATTGCAGGTTTTGCTATGACGTAATATTCGCTTTCATAAATTCGGTCAATCGCTTCTCGACTTGGCCAAAATGGTTTTGATTCCATTAACCTGCTTCTCCAGTCGGCTAAACACGGTAGTGTTCCTTTCATTGGAAAAGCTGGAATAAAATCACGACCACTTTTATAATCGAATAGAATTGTCACAAGTTCTTTTGTTTTTCCGGGGGGACTATTTCCCTCTGTTTTAGGATCCTCTGTGATTTGGTCGATCTTGCAGGATTCCTTATCACAGGATCCTTCACTGCGTCCACCATAGAGTGATGCCAATGTCTCGTCGGTTCCAGCCTCAATGAGGGCGCCGAAGGTTTGAAAAGTTAAAGAGTTTCGAATATTTTCAGGTCGCAATTCCTCTAACAAAAAGAAGATATTACTCATAACTGAAACCATGTCCCTTGAGATATCGCTTACAACAAGCAGACCCCTAAATTGTTTTGTGATAGCTTTGATATCTGCTTCCACCTGAATATATTCTTGTTCTTTGCCCAGGTATTCAAAACCAGAAAAATGAGCCTGGTTATGTCCAGGTTTCACCTCTCTTTTAACCTTAATGTGGATATAATCGTCAGATCGTATTAAAGATGGCAGAGTGATGACATCGTAGATGCCTCTCAGAATCTTAAAGACACTGTCATCAAAATATTTCAAGAGACTTGCGTTCAAATATTTCCCATCTACCACCGACAGGTTCGATAATTGTGTATTATTTGTCTTATTCACATTTATGTGGACAAAACAAGGCACATCTTTGCTGTACTCTAAAGTCTCTACAGGGATAGCGACATCAGATAGTATCAGGTAATCAAAGTCCCCTTGGTCCCTTCTCGAGCGGAGTCGCGTCCGCTCTTTAGTGCTACCCACCACCATGCATCGCTCGTTCCCAAAGTGGGACGCGAATCTGGAGATGAATGTACAGTAGTTGTGTTGTCGCCAGTCATTTTTCACCATGCGACTTTGTTCCCGAAGGACCTCTATGTAGCGCTTGGCTTTGTCATGGTCAACGATAAATGGCATGATTTCAGTCCAAGTACCTGAGAAAATAAAATAATTATAATAAGGCATTTTACATCAGATATAAAAAAACTTTAATTAAATGCGATAGTTAAAGCGTAGTGAATACTAATCACTCTCTTTTAATATTGTTGTTGATTAACGAATATTACATGTAAGTTTGAACACATGGGACTGTATAGTAAATAGTATATGAATTCTATACCTGCTATTGGTAAATAATAAGCTTGTACATGTATCTTTAACAGTTGATGTATATATGGTATTTTAGGACTAATCTATGAAGATGGTGAGCCGTGAATGACTTGTACACTTTAATATAAGCATAACTTTTGATAAAATTTAGATCTTCCGATTCCAAGGAACAACAATCTTATCCTACATATATTCGTTAATTAATAAGGAAGAGAAACATTATCCTTATTTTACATTCTTTTTTAAAATTTGGCTAGCTAATAGACATTAATAACTACTTGAATATTTTAAAGCAAGCAGAAAGACGGAAGCCAAAGTTTTGACGCTAAGTAAACTATAATTCGGATTACAAATTAGATATCAGCGTAAAATCGTATAACAGTTGCATAAAATTGATTATTATAGATGAATAATTACCTGTACCAAGAAAAATTCACTAAATAAATCCCCCTAAATGTGTATTATTCGTGAAAAAAAAAAACCTCGACAAGAAATGAGTCAATCAGAAGTGAAAAGTGAAAGTAAACAGGGGAAATTAAAATGGCGCAAATTCGTAAAATAATTGAGCTACTTACTCACAGTTAGGATGAGACGGATGCTCTAAACTGAAAGCAGAATTCATACTTGCAAAGTTTGAGTTTGATAACGATCAAGCTGTAAGGTGACAAAGTGTGTTATATATGTTTGCAAATTACATGTCGTCATTCCAGTTGGACACAAAACTGTTTATAGACCAGTCCTGAGTAACAAAATAATAGTAGACAAATGTGTTTGCTAACATTTGACGTATTTGACGAGGAAGAAACTACGGAAGCGTATTAGTGCCACGTTTGCACTTCACATTTTTTTTCATTTTCTACACTTTAATCTGTAAAATTTGCACTTTAAAGTGTAAAATTTACACTTTAATCTGTAAAATACACATTTTAATCTGTAAAATTTACACAATTATCTGTAAAATTCACACAATAATCTGTAAAATTCACACAATAATCTGTAAAATTCACACTTTAAAGTGTAAAATTCACGTACACTTTAATCTGTAAAATTTACACTTTTATCTGTAAAATTCACGCTTTTATCTGTTAATTTTACACAATAATCTGTAAAATTCACACTTTAAAGTGTAAAATTCACTCTTTAATCTGTAACATTCACACTTTGATCTGTAAATTTTTAAATTTAATCTGTAAAATTCACACTTTAAAGTGTAAAATTCACACATTAATCTGTAACATTCAGACTTTGATCTGTAAATTTTTAACTTTTATCTGTAAAATTCACACTTTAAAGTGTAAAATTCACACTTTAATATGTAAAATTCACACATTAATCTGTAAAAGTTACACATTAATCTATAAAATTCACACTTTAATCTGTAAATTTTACACTTTAATCTGTAAAATTTACACTTTAAAGTGTAAAATTCACACTTTGAAGTGTAAAATTCACACACTAATCTGTAAAATTTACACATTAATCTGTTAAATTTACACTTTATCCTGTAAAATTAAATACTGGTAATAAAAACTCATTGTCGATTGCAATGCACGTTTATTATTTAAGCATGATCATAGAAATGCTGGACATTTAATAAAACAGCCATGCGGTGTTTATACACAGTATTGTACAGATTAATGTGAGATTTTTGCAGATAAATGAGTAAAATTTATAGATTAAGTGTACATTTTACACTTTGAAGTGTAAAATTTACAGATTAAGTGTAAAATTTACATATTACAGTGTACATTTTACAAATTAAAGTGTAAAATTTAGATTAAAGAGTAAAATTTACAGATTAAAGTGTGAATTTTACAGATTTAAGTGTAAAATTTACAGATTAAAGTGTGAATTTTACAGATTTAAGTGAAAATCTACACGTTAAAGTGTAAATTTTACAGATTAAAGTAAAATTTTCACTTGAAAGTGTGAATTTTACAGATTAAAGTGTAAAATTTACAGTTTAAAGTGTAAAAGTTTAAAGTGTAAAATTTACAGCTTAAAATAAAGTGCGAATTATACAGTTTAAAGTATAAAATTTGCAGATTATTGTGTGAATTTTACAGATTAAAGTGTGGAAAATAAAAAAATTTGTGGCACTAATACACTTCCGTAAGAAACTCTTCTGGAGACTTTTAGATTCATTTAGGATAATTGTTGGGATACAAAATAATATATTGTATTTTGGCAAGAATTAGAGGTAAAAATACCTACGATATGATTTGGCAGTCTTTCGACGCTTTATCATGACCAGAAATGATGTAATAATTGTCATCAACAAAACTGGCATTTCCATTCTACAATTTTGCAAGCCGAAAGACTTTATATTTTGAAATCCTTGATGTTTTTTTTTTCAGGACAACGTTTCTTTCGAAAGAACATTGTTGTCTTGAAATTAAAATAAAAGTATACATTACGGATTTCAAAATGTATGTCGGCATTATGATACATAACAATATACACAGTCATCTACAATTTTCATGGATAAAAATATTGAAACAAAGATGGGTTAAAAAGGCGCGAAAATGCCAATATAATGACGGATAAGATACTGAAAAATAAAAATAACAACAAATCTGATAATTATTATAAAAATTATTCAAAAAATAATAATATAATTCTTTAACATAACATCGATCTGTAAACCTTAAATATGTTCAATACTTGAAATGTTTTGATTTAAACTGGCGTATACGTATGAAAACCTCCAAATAGTGTATTTTTTTTTAGAACTTCAATGTCTTTTCACTTAAAAAGTGGGCATGTGCTCCATAGTTTTGTCATAGTCTAAATAAGGTCCAATGGAAAAGAAACCGATTTCAGTCAACGAAAACGTGGAAAGATGATGCGCTATATATTAAAAATATAATTTTGTATCCCAACAATTGAAGGTTTTATAAAAACAATACAAGTCCGTAAATTCGTGACCAAAGTCGCATTTACATGTAGCATTTAAATAACGTAATTTGTTGTAACTGAAATGGCGTTATACATGTACATGTATAACCACGTCTTTTAGGTTGTGGTTCGATATTAGCATTTTCCCCCCTATCGTTTGTTAAAATATTCAAAACTGAATATATAGTTAGAAATTGTGCTTTTGAAACTTGTATAATAACACCAAAATAGATTTAAATGGAAACAATTAAATTTGAAATTGTATTTTAAGACTGAAGCGAATAGGCATTTGCGCTATCTTTTTAAAAATCTAAAAAAAATTTACATGCCTATCAACTACATAAAAAATCATTTTCACAAAGAGATCAATAAAACAGCAGGAGTTTGCATGTGTCCATGCCAAGCTGCACCAAAGTGGTACAGTTTTACACAAGAAGATGCGTCGGTATGGCTACCACTGTGTGAAGACATGCAGCGTTTGTTAGGAATTGGTTTTCAGTAGGAGAGACCTTACGTCATACAGAAGGCGACGAATCAGCGTTCCCGATCATCTGTCCTGTCACGGGACTTGGAAGAGTGGGTGCGTTGGGGTTGAAGAGGTGGTATAATACAAAGCATACGAAACTCTAGTTCTAGATTTTGTAGATTAATTAATATATCGTGAAGTGTTTACTTTAACAAAGGCCAATGAATTCAGTTGGAATATGCTGTGGTAATTTTAAAGTTTGGAAAAATTATGAATTTAATTCCTATATAATTATATACTATATTTACTCGTGTCCATTATTTAATGAAGAACGCATGTTAACTTTTCTTTTTGGTACTAGATTACGTTGTAGAATATTAAATAACGTTTTGAATATAATTCATCCGTTTTTAGCGTAATCCATCCGTCAATCAAACTTTTTCAATTGCTATTTATCATAAAATTTTACTTAAAAAAAAAAAAAAAAAAAAATATATATATATATATATATATATATATATATATATATATATATATATATATATATACAAAGATATTCACAGGATAGTAGAAGAGCTAATTTATATATTATAATAAAATAAACAGAAATCCTGAAGCAACAAACACAAATTATACATGTCACTAAGATTAGGCCCAAGTTTCAACTGTTGTTTCAAACAAACGCACAAGGCCTCTGTTACTCTTGACAATGAAACCGTTTGATATTACCAGTAGTATGACAGATCCACAAAATGTCTATCAAAATAAAAAGTGCCTTACCTTTGACGACACCAATGCTTCTCTTTATTATAATAAAGAGATTCGCACAAAGTATAACATACCTACACGGATATCGATGTTGAATCAGCAAAGTTGGTCTTCGATATACTAGATAACACTAGATACTAATAGTACAAAAAAAAACAACTGTAAACCGATTTAATTCACAATGACTATATTTTGCCACTATTTACCAGTTATAATCTGGTTCGCAGCGACTTATTAGTGCCAAGCATTTTTCAGTAAAAAATGCAAAATTGTACTTTAGACGTCTTGGTCAGGACTTGTTCAAGCAAGAAATTTCCACGACGATGCAATTCTCACAAACCTTGCTAAAATTCCTCGCACGTGAATAAAAGAAGGATAACAGTTTATCGGAGATACATAAAGACACTGTAACATTGAAAGTTACAGTAACAAAGTTCATCCAAATGAGTGCGAAAGATATAATTCAAATATTGGAGCAAATTCTTTGAGCTTCCTCTTTCGGTCTTTCGCTGTCCGAAAATTCGTGTTCAGATAATCACCGACGATTTTAAGAATATCAGTGCAAAACTCGTGAGCATAGCAATCAAAATCAGCCTCGGTCTTCACGACAACTGCCAAGGTGTCAACAATGGCCGCCACGAACTTGGAGGAGTCGTTGCCAGTACCAGCTTGGAGACGACTAACCAACGAAACGACTGCCTCCGCGTGAGTTTTCCTCGAAGAATCGCCTTCTTGGTGTCTCAAGTCCTCAATTTGATCGTTCGGAATTTGATCAATGAGTTTACCATCGTCCTTTTCGTGAGAAAAATAAACATCTAAAGCTTTTACTGGATCCGAAATGATGGCTTGTATTGCAGAGATGATTTGGCGATATTCTTCCTCTAATAAATGGGCAATTAAATTACTGTTTATAAAATAATGTCGCAGAAAGCGCTGTTCAAGACACGTAACCATGTAATTAAGAACCTTCTCCAAGGCAATAAAGATTCCGGAATGTGATGCAAACATTTCTAACTCAGTTGTTTCCAAGGTATAGTAAAATGCCGTCTTCCAATGATAGCTAGTCAATCGTTCTGAAAACGCTTTCATGTATCCTTTCTGTAACGACTTTAAAAGTAAGAAACATAGTCTTTGTCCATCTGAAAACGAGGAAGAGAGAATCATCTCAGCGTTGTTAAATCCAATACAAAAATCTTTCCTAACGTCCGGATTGACAATTGCAGGTTTTGCTATGACGTAATATTCGCTTTCATAAATTCGGTCAATCGCTTCTCGACTTGGCCAAAATGGATTTGATTCTATTAACCTGCTTCTCCAGTCGGCTAAACACGGTAGTGTTCCTTTCATTGGAAAAGCTGGAATAAAATCACGACCACTTTTATAATCGAATAGAATTGTCACAAGTTCTTTTGTTTTTCCGGGGGGACTATTTCCCTCTGTTTTAGGATCATCTGTGATTTGGTCGATCTTGCAGGATTCCTTATCACAGGATCCTTCACTGCGTCCACCATAGAGTGATGCCAATGTCTCGTCGGTTCCAGCCTCAATGAGGGCGCCGAAGGTTTGAAAAGTTAAAGAGTTTCGAATATTTTCAGGTCGCAATTCCTCTAACAAAAAGAAGATATTACTCATAACTGAAACCATGTCCCTTGAGATGTCACTTACAACAAGCAGACCCCTAAATTGTTTCGTGATAGCTTTGATATCTGCTTCCACCTGAATATATTCTTGTTCTTTGCCCAGGTATTCAAAACCAGAAAAATGGGCCTGGTTATGTCCAGGTTTTACCTCTCTGTTGACCTTGATGTGAATATAATCGTCAGATCGTGTTAAAGATGGCAGAGTGATGACATCGTAGATGCCTCTCACAATCTTAAAGACACTGTCATCAAAATATTTCAAGAGACTTGCGTTCAAATATTTCCCATCTACCACCGACAGGTTCGATAACTGTGTATTATTTGTCTTATTCACATTTATGTGGACAAAACAAGGCACATCTTTGCTGTACTCTAAAGTCTCTACAGGTATATCGACATCAGATATTATCAGGTAATCAAAGTCCCCTTGGTCCCTTCTCGAGCGGAGTCGCGTCCGCTCTTTAGTGCTACCCACCACCATGCATCGCTCGTTCCCAAAGTGGGACGCGAAGCTGGAGATGAATGTACAATAGTTGTGTTGTCGCCAGTCATTTTTCACCATGCGACTTTGTTCCCGAAGGACCGCTATGTAGTGATTGGCTTTGTCATGGTCAATGATAAATGGCGTGACTCCAAGTACCTGAAAGGAAATAATATTAAGGCCTAATTATCAACAGCTGATCATGAAGTAAAGAACTTTAATTCAATGCATTAATGCGACAGTTTTTTTTAAATAATAATAAAGCGTCGTGTATACCTATCACTTTACTATTTTTGTCGAAATTTAATTTTAAACACATGTGACTGTTTTATTAATATATGAATGCTATAAATGCGATTGGTGAATAACATGCATGTACATGTATTTCTAACAATACATGTATAAAGCTAAAGGATAAGCATAACTTAAAAATTACAGGGAACAACCATCTTATCCTACACAGATTCGTTTTTTAATCAAATTAGGATGGGACGAGAGAGAAAAGAAACCTGGTTTCTGTGTATTGTGGGGTCGGGTTTTAGTGTTAACACTCACATTCTCACACAAACTCTCTATAGTAATTAGTATCAGTGTTTGACATTATTTTATAGCACAGCCACTTGACTTGTTACTATAGTCAGGGACGCATACGTCCCTGCTATAGTTGACCACAGGGGCTTGTGTAGAAAAACAAAACATCGTTAAAAAAGAGGGTACCTTGGAGGAAAAAATAATTTTTCCTCCAAGCAAAACATCGTTAAAAAAGAGGGTACCTTGGAGGAAAAAATAATTTTTCCTCCAAGGTACCCTCTTTTTTAACGATGTTTTGTTTTTCTACACAAGCCCCTGTGAGTTGACAATATTCAAGCAAGCTGGAAGAGTTAACGCTAGATTAATTACATATCAGTGTTAAATCATATAAAAGTTGCATGAATTTTGATTTTTATAGATGAATAATTACCTGTACCAAGAAAAATACGCTCAATAAATCCCCGAATAGCAAACACATCTGTGTAATAGTCATGAAATGAAACTACGATAAGGAACAAGTTAATCAGGGGTGCAAAGTGAAAGTAGACGGGGAAAAGCCAAACACTTGGAACAGTAATTCAAATGGCGCAAGTTCGTGAAACAATTGAGCTACTTACTCACATTTTGAATGAGAACGGATGCTCTAAACTTAAAGCAGAAATATTCAGGCTTGCAAAGTTTGATAAGGATGAAGCGGTAAGGCTAATCAAGCGAAGTATGTTATTTACGAATTACGTTTACAAACTTACATGTCGTCTGTTCCAGCAGAGACATAAATAACATGTTATTTATGTCGTCTGTTCCAGGCGCACACAAAGCTGTCTATAACCAGACATAAGTAACGAAATGGTAGTACACACATGTGTTAACTAACATAAACACTGTTTTTTTTTTTTACGCATTTGACGAGGAAGAAATGCTTCTGGACTAATGTACATGTACTTTTTTAATTACATTCCTTTAGGACAATTTGGTGAAGACAACAACTACAGTACAGAAGATCTTTTAAACTATTTTTGAGTCAAGTAAAGTGACAGCATGTTTTAAGACCCTGTTAGGCTATTGTCTCATTGAAATATTTCTACTGGTTGTGTAGCTAAATTAAAAAAAGGTGAATCTGTAGTAAATTTTCAGTATATATCCCAAAATAGATTACATTTTTAAGGCCATTTTTTTTTCTATAAATTTCCAATTTTGATATCTAAAATTACTACTTAAGCATATTTAATGGTTAGCCAAAATTGTAACACCAGTTGTCAAGTTAAAAGTGAGATACAGAGCTCACAAATCTTTGTAATGTATTGTAAACAAGGCATGACCATACCATATGTTTTTGTTTACACCTACATGTATAGTCTGTCCCAAGTTATTGCTTCCATCACTTTTTGATGATTTTTAATAAAAATGCACATACCAGTGAAAGAAGTATGGTTGAAATTGATGAAATGTAAAATATCCAAAAAATCTTCATTGACAAATTATCCTTTTTCAGTCATAAAAGTTTACAGGAACGAAAACAAATTTCTTAAAAAGATTTATAATGGGAAATGTTTACATCACTTCTCCATTCGGAAGTTCTCGGGACACCTCACGCAATTTTTTAACGTTATCATCCGGGCTGATATGCAATGCAAAATCCTCGTAGACTTTCTATTTTGGGATGTGTATTGAAACCTGAAGCGATAGAGGGGGCGTTTTAAAACAGATAATCTGGACATTTTTCATATTAGTGGATGAACGTAGTTTGAGCACAAAGGTATTTATTATTATCGAAATACCAAGCGAAAAGTGGTGGAAGCAAAAACTCGGGACAGAGTATAGTACATGTATGTTGCTGAATAGAAACAAAAACAATGTTTACTTAATTAAACAATGACAAGTGAAAACACTAAAAACTGTTCAATTTATGCAACAATTTTTAGGTCACCTGAGTAAATTGCTATCTGTTTTCGTCCGTCGTTGGTATATATATATGTATATATTTGTGAAAAACTAAAGGCATGGATATGATGTCCTTTTAAGTGGCATCAAATAGTATGTAGGTCATGCGCCCAGTGGGTGGTCCTGTCCCACCTCAAACAGGAAGTGCCAGAATATCTTGAAAACGGTTAAGAACCCTACCCCTAAACCATATATATTCTTCTTCCCTGTGTTAAGGGCCATCAAATGGTATGAAGGTCATGGCCCCTGGGGCTGGTCCTGACCCCCTCTCAAACAGGAAGTGCACAAATATCTTGAAAAAGGTTAATATCCCCACCCCTAAACCATATATATTCTTGTTCCTTGTGTTAAGGGCCATCAAATGGTATGTAGGTCATGGGCCCCGGGGATGGTCCTGACCCCCCTCAAACAGGTAGTGCCCGAATATCTTGAAAACGGTTAATATCCCCACCCCTAAACCATATATATTCTTGTTCCTTGGGTCATGTTAGTTCACCTGATATATAGTAAAGGACCCATGGGAACATCATGAAACTTTGTGGGTCATCCCTACTCTATATAATAGCCTCGTTCGTTAGGGAGACTTTATAATCGCCCGATTTTAATTACATCTTGTTTTCCCTTGCTTCTTCCTAATGGAGTTATCTTCCTTTGCTTGTTTATATTTAGTAATTAATCATTGAGTATAATGTAATTATAAAGAAGTTGTATGATCAAAAGAGTCATGCAAGGCTTTTTATCATTTGAAACAAAAACAGTTTTTGAACTTTCAAAAATAAACAAATAGACTTGTTAATAGTAAAGTAATAATTGGCTAACTAAAATCACTGATATAAAGGTAAAATGATTTTGGTATATATGCCAGATGGTGATTCTTAACGAATGTTGAATATTCAAAAACTGGAACAGGAGAAGTGAGTAACTCATGATGGCTTTTATCGATAAAGCTGGGGTTTTTTTTTTTCGTTTGTGTTTAAATGCCCACAGGGAGAGTTTCTGTCTGCCCCGGGGGGATGGGAGATGGGAGGTTGTTTTAGATAAAACATGAATAATAGCCACCTTGTTATTATTATTAAATTATTTTCTATCAGAGTCTTGCACCTTTTCAATATCAGGTCATGCACTCTTTTATGATCTTTTAAGTTTTTCGCTAAAATTATAGGTTTAATAGTCCTTTTTGAAAGATTTCAGGCAGGGAGGTGGTCGTCATTACAAATTAAAAATTTTTCTATTCCAGAATAAAACTTAATTAAATGCATATATGAGACTCCTTGACAAGTTTGTGTATGGGTTATGCTACTCAGGTGACCGTTAAGGCCTACAGGCCTCTTGTTAATAATAACATGTCTGCGTTTGACTTGAGCCTTGTTTACATAGCAAAGAATTGTGAGCTTGTATTTCGCTTATAACTTGAAAATTGAAAGTGAAAATTTGGCTGACCATTAGAAATACTTTAGCTAAGTATTGTCAACATATTTAAAATGGAAAAGTAAAATTTGAAGAAAAAAATTTGACCATGCATGCTCCTTTAAGTTATAGAACGTATTTTTATTGTTTAGTTTTTCCTTTATAGACATTGGTGTTATGGAAGATGCTGTTTGAACTACTGTACTATTCAAAATATGGAGTCATTGATGAAGTGACAATAAGAGCATTTTCAGAACTAACAACAGGTAGTTAATATTGAGTAATAGTAGTATGAAAATGTAACACTATATGATATTGTACTGCTTTTGATAACCAGTAACATAAATCCTAAATATTTATTTCAGAGGAACTTGTTGTTTATGTAAAACAAGAATTTCAGAACTTAGGATTTCTCTCCAAAGAGTTCAGCCATCTTCCAAACGATGCCAGTTCTGGTAGCAGAGAATTACTGCTGGCATTTGCATGGTTGTTGTGTAAACAAAATCTTGTTGACAAGTTCATGGACAATTGCTCCTCTCCCATAGAGGATTCTTCATTACTAAATGAGGTATGTATCATTTAAAGGTGGAACTTTTAGTATATATTGCGCAACACGTCTATACTAAACAAATATCCTTGGTTTTTACTTGTCAATGACTATTGAGAATAATGAGGATTCTAAGTAAGTGTATTTAAAATGTTTATCAATTGTTATTACCAGAAGTTGTTTACAAAGAAAACAAAATCTAAGCTGTAAAGGTTATTGTCATCCATAATTTTGATTCAACAATCCAGATTGTCATATTAAACAACAAGGTTAATTACTAACCCATTATCATTTTTAATATACTAGCTGTTGTAAAAGGTAATCTTTGGCTTGCTTGGTCTTGAAAAAACTATATAAAGTTTAGAGAAAATATATGCACTCAGAATAATAATTCTTCTTAGAAATACATGTAATGAATTTAGGTCATTATTTATTTCTCATGAATCTTAATCGATTTTTTATCTTTTTTTTTTACACAAATGTTCATCATCATGGATAAGATACAATACATGCAGGAAGTGGTTTAATATTTATGATAACTCTTCCATTTTATATGCAGATTGATAGCTGTTTGAGTTATCTTTCCTGATATAAAACAATTACAAGTTCTAAAGTCTAGCTGTCCCAAGATATTTATGCAGCACGTTTAGATGATTTTAAATAAAATTACACATACCTGTAAAGAAGGGCAAATATTTACATTTTCCAGTGTCTTGCCTGTGATAACACTATGTATCGATTTTGTACTATATAACCCAAAACTTCAAATGACGCCAAATAGAGGCGCCAGCGGGGTTTGCTTATTTATATTTAATATTTAATCGTACGATGGCTTAAAAATATGTAAATATATATAAGTAATAAGGAATCATTCTTTGAATATTATGAGGTGATAATTTCGGTCGGGGCGTGATCAAGTCTATCATTAAGCCCTTCGGGCTTTATTGGATTTGATCATGCCCTGACCGAAATTATCACCTCATAATACTCAAAGAATGATTCTTTATTCCTTAATTGAAATCGTTGAAAGGAAAAATTTCCAAGATATCTTCATTGACACATTATCATTTTTCACTCGGAAAAATTCACAGCAATGAAAACCAATTTCTTATGGAGATTAATAATGGGGAATGTTTATATCTTTTCTTCATTCGGAAGTTACTCCGAATACTGTTTTGAAACCTAATAAGCTAAAGGGGGCATTTCAACAGAGAATCGAGGATATCTTGGGACGGAGTATAAACCAAATCAATTTTATATCTTTATCTGACCAGTATCTTTTATTGTTTTCCAAATTAGTACATGTATAAGAAATAAATGTATAAATGATTTAAACTGTATACACAGTTCATGTTCCTAATGAAAAGTATTTAATATCGTTTAAACTAGATATTTTGTTACAAATGAACAATGTATGAATGAATGTTTTCATCTTTATTTAAGTTTTACCAAGTTAGGATAAACAGTATTGATTTAAAAGTGGCTGCGTTGAATATTACATTGAAATGTTGTTTTGTTTTGAAAAGCTTGAGAGAAACAAGCCAGCATCAGAAGGCAGAATTTTAGCATTGTCAACATCCCTGTCCCCTGTACAGAAGGTCCAACAACTACAGCTACTGAATGGGAAATTAAGAAGTAGTTTGAGGAGGCTGTATTCATTACAAAGAGAGAAAGCTAAACTGCAGCATCGGGTAGGGAAGTGTGATCAATAAATCTTATCCCTGATTTCAGTGATTTTTTTTTCAAATTAGTAAAGACTTTTATTTCAGATATTATTTAATAGATTTCATAATCACATAATATGATACATCTACATGTATATAGAATTAGATAACTTCTTTGGTAACACCACAATAAAAAACCAATAAGGTCCAAAAATGTTGATGTCTTGCATGTGATATGATATTACAAGTACATTACATTGCATTTATTACATTATATATTTCGGTTATTGATTTTTCCATGCAAATATAGAAGTACTGTAATTTGAAAAAAAAAAATACTTGCCAACCAACAAGACAATTACTTAATCTATATTTGTAAGTTGAGCTAAGTGTACAACTAAATTGCGATTAAACTTTAATATCTGTGGTGTCTACCGGTATTTGATATTTTGAAGATAAAAAATCTGCAAGTAACACAGTCTGTATATAACTGTATTTCAGGTCAATGAGTGTACCCAGGGTGCCTCTCTAACACCTGACATGCCTCACCTGTCTTCCCTGGAGGTACACCTGCTGAGACACCCCCAGCTGATGAGCAAGATCATGACCCTTCTGGAGAAAGACAATGTGCGACTCCGACACATGCAGGAGTGGAGGGACCAGGAACAAGTCTTCTGGAAGTGGATGGTCAGACATTTTGATTTACATGTACCCATTAGTTGTAAATAATTTGGTCAATCCAGTATTAAATCACATTGGTCAAACCAGTTTTGCATTACATGCATGGATTGCTTGGTCCATACTGTACATGTATTGATCGATTGTCCAATGCAGTTTTGCATTACAAGTATTGATTGATGGTCACTACAGTACATGTACTGCATTGCTATTTGTTAAGTCAATATTGCATATTTGATTCTTTGGTCGATGCAGCATCCCATTATTGATTGTTTGCATTATATAGCTTGTTTGGGTATTAATGCAGTATGTATACCGGTACTCTGTATGTATTGCATTTATGTTGAATGTTTTTGACAACACAAATCTCTTTGCTATATGGTTGTAGAAATTGGAAAAGTACCTGCATGTATATCACTGTAGTTTTATTGTTGCTATATTCAGATTTTTAAAAGTAATTAATCATTTCCAGTAAAAGGAAAAATATAATAATTAAAAAATTATATGGAATAAAAGTAAGAAATTTTGTTACTGGTGATATTATGAGGGTCAATCTAATTAAAATTAGATCTTTGATCCACTCCAAGTAGATCGCTACACAAAAAAGTATAAAAAGAGCTCTTGGCTGAACTGAACCATGAATATGCGTGACTTAAAAGTTCACTGGATTTGGACTATGAAAGGTGTTTTGTTAGATCGTTGTGTAGCAATCTACTTGATCCAAATCCAAGATCTAATTTTATTTAGATTGTATGAGGGTAAATTAGAAGTTTATTTTTTTTACCATTTTAGGAGAGTGTACTTGAACTCAAGGTCAAGGAATCGCCTCGTAATGAAGAGACACCTATGATGTATTACAATATAGGACCTGACCCTGTGTCACGCATGAATGAAGCCAGAAGGAAGTTGGAGGAAGCCATCCTTAGATACGAAGCAATCATTGAACAAATAGAAGAGCTGTGGGAGACGAAGGTTAGTCAAGATAAAATACCTCAGTAAACAAACAAGATGTATTTGTCAAAATACCCCAGTAAGCAAATAACTGTATTTGTCAAAATACCCCAGTAAACAAACAAGCTGTATTTGTCAAAGTAAATGGGGCTACACCAGGCCTTATGTTAATGTTATGTTAAATGTTAATGGGTTTTTTTATCCTCTAGATAACTTGATTTGATTTAACGAGCCAAGTTTGATTTTGACATTCTTGTGTATCTTGCAACACGTTTAAAACAAATACTCTGCTTGGCACTGCTCTTGATTTTATGAGGTCTGTTGACTTGTATAGATAATATAAAGTACTGTTTCTGACTGTCTGTCAATTTAAATTAAATTTACCATTCATTGAGATTCAGTGTGCAGTCTCAAAATTCTTACTACAATAAAACAGGTCTACATGAAAAGATAATAATCTCAATACATATATATCCATCTGGATGCTAACTCAATTACACACTTTTCCCAACAGAAATATTGTGAAAACTAATATTTCCCCTTTGTTGTTTCTATAATGGATTGAAACAGAAGTATGTAATCTACTGTAAGTTTGTATCGATTCATCACATCAATCTGACAAAGCAATTATTACTAACATTTAGACATCATATAAGTCTGGTTCTTCACACAATGGTTTATGTATCCAGTCACTGTTGACCGTTTTGCATTGTTCTCAATAGAACTACATGTAATTCACAGTACATTGTATCACTTTATATTAAGTCATAGTATGTCATGATAAAGCAGCAATTTCATTCACACCATGTAATAGTTAATTTGTTTTTGTTTTTAAGTAATGATCCATACCCCACTACATAAATAAAATACCTACAGAATTTTTTCAAATTTCTCAAACATGTATTTGGGGATATATCCTTATCAAATTTTACCCAGTTAACTGGTCCATCGGTATTTATAATAGCTAGGGCCGTTGCTAAAAATAGAACCAATTACGGACAATGGTGCTTTTTTCATACATTGAGAATATTGGCCTAAGCCTGAAATTTGACTTTCAGAAAATCATTTTTGACTGATATCCTATGTAAAATGATCGATTTTAATTTTTAAAACAATTACTTTAATGTTACACATGCTTATTTATTAAAAACTATATAAATTTGTTTACAAATGGGATAAAATGAAACAAATTTTCAAAGAGAATTTAATCTCGTATAATTTTATTTACCTACAGAATTCTCTGAAATAGTGATAATGTTTACCCCTTAAGGCCTTTAATCAATACAAAATAAAATTACCCGAAGGACCGGCCTTTTTAGGATCATAATTGGCGTATTTTTGGTAAAATTCATTAAAATATATATTTTGAAAAAAGTTCCATAAAAAGAACATTTTGCATAGTTTTATCATTTCATCTCTCTAAAAAGTATATTTAGGTTTTTGTTAAATAGAAAACATTATTTGAACAAACTGTTGATCAATCTGTATTAAATAAATCCCAAAAGATGGTTTTTTTTTTAATATCGATAAGTATTATGGATCGAGATCGGTATTCAGAAATTGCAGTCACATATGCGGAAACGCTTATTACCTGATATGCTTTCAAGACAAAACCTATATTGAACTATTTACCTGATTTTAAAGACTGTTCTAAAAAATGAAGTGAGTTTTCTTCAACGTATAATTTTGATTCTAAAACAATTTTTAGGGAAAATATATTTATGTTCGTTGCTAAGCGTATAGAGTAAAGATCGGGCACGGGCAAGACGTAATAACGCGTGAATTACGTCATACGTTGTTTTGTGACGTATGGACAATTACCTTAAATAATGGTTTGAGTATGACATTTAACTGTGTGAAAGATTGTCCTGAAGAGATTCTTTTTCTGTCAAGGTTAGAACTATTTCAGGCTTTTACGGTTCGGTTCTTGTAAATGTTCTGTGCCTTTGAGAATTGTTTATTGATGTTGTGTTGTTCTGTAGAGAAGTGAAGTGTCTGCAGAAGAGTTGGATGGATTACTGGACCTTCTGAACATGGAGCTCTCTCTGCAAAGGTCCAATCTTGCCATGGGCAGTTCAGACTTTTTCATGTTAAGAGACCCAACATTTGTTTTGAACAAAAAAGATAAGAAAAAGCCAAATCTTCCCAAGCACACAGATCGTTTACCCACAGCTCTTGGTCCTGGTGATGACATGGGTATGCCTGCAGAAATCTCGACCGAGATAGCGGCCTTAGAATCTCAGATGAGATTGCTTGAAACAGAGGTAGCCAGAAAGACTCAGCGTTACACCTTTGACCTTGAGAGACTTTCTGTAAGGGTTCCAGGAGCGTTACTGGTCCAACCAGCGTCTTGTGTATGAAACTGCAGCCAAAGACAGCAAAGGTAGCAATAATGTATGTTCTGCAGCTACATTATTTTAATATATAAGTCCACTGCCATTTTATTTTGCATTGTTTGGTAACAATAAGATCTTCAAAAGAAAAAAACCACATAAAGTTCAAAATGAAAGATAAGGTGTCTGTATTATGGTATTGCCAATGACTATTGTTAGAAAATGGAAGAAACTGTTTTAAAGGTATTCTTCTCTCATTAGTGACCTGTATTCTTCTCAAGTGTTTTTAGGTCAAAAGGTCATTTTTCACTGCTGATATTTTACTGTAATGTCAGTTTTACAAAAGTATTGTGGTTGACATCATATTTGAACACAGAGAACTGGGTTTACAATATTTCTTTAAGATATGTGAACATTGGATAGTACCACTGTATGTACAATGTAAATATGTGACCATTCATTTGGTTGTTTTTTTTAAACATTTATTCCAACTTGTTATGTTTATTTATAATATAAATATTTATTGATTTACATGCATTTTGAATATTTGTGTTATACATGTTTATATGTTTTCTTCAAACTTCCATATCATTGATTGTATATGAATTGCTTTAAACAGTTTAATATGGTTATAGCCTGCTATTGATTGTTCCTGGATTAAAATATTTTGAATTTGCTAAAGAGTGCTATTTTTATGTCACCAGACCTGAAGATCATCATCTGATCAATGTTTTTCATTGCTGTTTTTTGTTGTATTTCACTTTACTAATAGCTGATCTTCGGGAATTATTGAACCGATTTCAACCAAATTATCGGGTAAAGACATCTAAGACACTGGACAGTCAGCTGTTTATTTATTTTTTTTTTTACCATATCTTTAAAATTTTTATAAACATTGATAGAGTATTTTAAAATTCCAATGTACTCGAACTATTCTACCACAGAATATTCTTATAATATCCATGTTTTATGGAAGCTGGTCTATCATTGTTTAAGAACCGTATATAGATTAATTATTGTATAACGGATTTCTTTAGCGTTTTGCCTTCTCATAAATATTTTTGACGGTTTCTAAACATTTCATAGGAAAGCTTAGTAGCCTCTTTTACAGAAGAGTTTTCATGTAAAGAAACACAATGTAAGAAACAATTATAATGATTTAAAAAGTTTATCTTCACCAAACTTTTTAGTAAGTTTGTATTCCTCTACTATAAGTTTAATAACTGACTGATCGATTTAGCTCAGTATTTTTTTTACTTCGGGTTACAAATTAACGATTAAAACTTTAGCAGACTACTATCAAATCGCTTGAATAAGCCAAAGCAAGCAAGCACCCTGCTAAAATATTAATCCGCTATACGGTACTTCTTCCAGTGTAATGAAATGCTTATTGTTCACTTTATAATTAGTTTATACCTTCCTGCCAACGAACTGAGTACACAGAACAGTAATGTCTTCCGGTCTACCAAACCAGACTCAATTCTAGAACAAACAAGGTATGGTCATTCCGTGTGTGGTTATAACCCCCGAATTTGTTTACAATGGTACAATAGTTTTGGTTTATAGCTTGATCCGTATTTTAAAAATATTAATTAAAAGCAACCATAACTACTGCCGCTGCAAAAAAAAAAAAAAAACAAAACAAAAAAAAAAAAAAAAAATTTAAAAAAAAACATCCTCATTTAATATACGGTCTCCCGGTTCTTCTACTTCAAGAGGCCTGTGTTTTGCAAATAGAAACTCTGTCTTTAAAAGTACGTACAAACATCTTGAGAACCTGGAAACAAAGCACTGTAATTAAAGATTCCTAGTCTCCTTCGTTTGTTTCTGGAGAAATCTATTGAAAACTATAGACCGGAAGCAATGTTTTAATTAATCATTTTTCTGATCAGCAATGACCTATAACACAGTGATGAATTGTTCACATCTTTGGAATTTGTTCTGAGAGAAAAGTCTGTATACCAGTCGTGTGTTCCCCCGAGAAGAAATATACCTCCCTGATTTAGTCTGATAAAGAAGTGAATAGACACAGCAATGAGAAATTAGTTCGATCGATCCAGAGAAACGAGAGTCTTCATACTTCTGACGGACGTATTAACGGTCTTAAAAGGATAAATTATTGCTTAGTCAAATCGTGGACTCACTAAAAGTATGTTATATTGATATACTTGGCCCTCCAGTGTTTGTTGGAAAGAGTCGTTTGTGTCCAGTTTATAACAAGGAGACATCTAATAACATTTCTTTCAGAAAATGTTATATGTTCAAATAACTCGTCCATCAACTTCATATTAAGAAAGTCGATGAGCATACGGGGGAACGAGTAGTACTCCCCTGATGACGAAAACCTTATGTAACATTCTTAAGATTGACGAATATATTTCATATATAGGGACAAACATTTGATTATGATGAATTTCTAAATAATGTGTTTACTTTAATTGCTCTGCATGGCCATATTTGATATAGAACTAAAGTATTGAATTTTAATATGAAAATAAAAAATAAAAGAGGCTTTCATACAAAATTTAATACATAAAATCGACATAAAAAATGTACATATACTGAATTTAATTTTTATTGCCTTTATCATTGGTGCCATTTAAATAATTCTTAATAATGATATGAGGCATGCCTGCGCGTTGTTTGTTATACTGAAATACTTGTATGTTTATCATATGACTATAGGAATCATTATGAAAATGTTTTAAGATAACGAAATCATGAAACAATGATTTTTTTTAATCGTGCTTTAAATGGTAAAGGAAAAAAAATGTGTTGACTGCGCTATTTAAGAGCGGGTGTAATCACGAGAATTATAAGTGTGGAACTCATAGTTCCAAACAGAAAAATCCAAAATAGAATACGGTCTACAACCTGCGCTACTTTGCGCCATTCCTGAATGATTTCATAATCCCTATCTTCCTTTTCATGCTTGTCCAAAATACTCTGTAAGTTTCTTACAATTTCTTCGTGAGACTTTGTATGCAGATTTTTAACCTGAACTCCCCTTCGCGGTCTTTGATGGTTATCGTTTGGTAGTAACCTGACGTCACATCTTGTCTCATTGTGGAGTGTCGTTCCTTGTCCGTCTGTAACTATGGTGTCCGCCATGACGCCATTCTCTAATTGTGCCTCGTTTTGAAGTTCCTGAGCTATGTTTTCCAGTGTCGCTCGTAAAGACATAGTTCTGAGGAATCGCGAACCCTGCCTCCCTGTTGGTATTCGATCATTTTTCCCCACACATAAAATACTCTGTAGTGGTCCCAATAAAATACCTCGTATCCATGCGGGCACTGCATTTCTGCTAGGACCTCTGTGATGAAGATTTAGCACGAACACCGTCATAATGACAGAGACAGAGGTCAAGGACATCACTATGGTGAGGTATATACCTGCAAAGAGCAAAACAACAATTTCATAGTAGCATTATTAACAGGTGCCCCGAAGGTTATGTAAAGTATGTGTCCATTACTGAAGTATTAGATTTACGAAGCGAGATCAAATGGTGATAATATATATTGGAAAATTGAGGAATAAAAAAAAACTAACATGCATGTGTAACCAGTGTAAGTAATTAATAATAAATGTTTGTTTATTTGTAAACGTAATTGTTTCTGTGTGCATATGTGTGTGTGTTTTATTTACATCTCCAGGTGAGCTTGTTCACGTGTAATTGTTTATTTTTATTTGACCATTCGACTACCAGTTTGACAACATTCTAAATTTAACTTCTCCTAACCAATCTTCCCGCCTAACTTACCAGTCACGCGCACACTTAGTCTTGCCTTGAGAGGGGGCAGACTAGTATGAAGATTAAGCGCAAGCTTTGTCTGTGATTAGCTGCCGGTGTCTGGTAATTTTTGTGGAATTTATTACTTATTCATATAAATATATTCTATGTTTATAATTTAACAATTCCATGTAATATATTAAATAACCTTTATTCAAATAATTGTATTCTGAGATATATGGAACGCCATAGCTGCCTTATGTGGCTATTTCATGTTAAGATGGTGCTTTATTATATTATGCTGTGGTTATTTCATGTGAAGATGGTGATTTATTATATTATGCTGTGGTTATTTCATGTGAAGATGGTGCTTTATTATATGAAGATGGTGCTTTTTAGTGTGAAGATGATGCTTTATTATATGAAGATGGTGCATTTTAATGTGAAGGTGGTCACTCGGAACTCCTCTTATTTTTTAATACGGAGTTTACCATTATTATCTCGAAATTTTGAAAGTAAGTAAAACAAAAAATTGATGCAATCAAAATCCATTTGATACACCATTGCTAGTTCCTCTTTTTTCTAGCACAAGTAGTATATAAGCAAATAAGATGATTTGTGTACGACTTACCTCAACCGAACTTACATATATTAAGTGACAACTATATAATGACGGAAGAATTAAAGCCTAGTAACGTTATCCTGAAATTTAAAGAGCAGAAGATTGAAATTAATAATAACTTGTGTTTAAGCCCTTTTACGGGTGGTAAAGGAAAAAGTGAAATGTCAACAAATACTGAGAAAATAATGTATTATTCTATTAATCGTATTTGTCAATTCAAATTATAATGAAAAATAGATACTTATTATGCTAATAAGGAGGAACTAGCAATGGTGTATTAAATGGATTTAATTGTATCAATTTTTGTTCTAGTTTCAAAATTTCGAAATAATAAATGTTTAACTCAGTCTTCAAAAAAAAGTTCCGAGTGAGCACCATCATATAAAAAAGCACCATCTTCATATAATACAGCACCATCTTCATATAATAAAGCACCATCTTCATATAAAAAAGCACCATCATCATATAATAAAGCACCATCTTCATATAATAAAGCACCATCTTCACATGAAATAACCACAGCATAATATAATAAAGCACCACCTTCTTATTAAATAGCCACATAAGGCAGCTATGGCGTTCCATAGAGATAATTGTCAAATGAGTCAATGTTGTATGTTTCAGGTTTTTCGTATATATTCAATAAATACATTGTATGACCTCTCACTGGTGTTTTGTCTACTGCCTGGGTTACAAATGTCGCCCACGTTGGGACCAAATGTCACAGGTGGTGAAAGGTCAAGTCTCAACCGGGACTCGAACCCAGGGCCTCTGGCGTACCGTGCCACTCTAACCACTGAGCTACTGAGACCCGATATATTGACTGACAGTCACACACCTGTTAACCCGGTGACACATGCATTAATGACGAATAGTTATTTTGCAACGTACATGTGCAATAAAAGATAAATGTCTTCTTCAATAGTTGTTAATTTTGGGTGAATAACAACTGTAAGGAATGTTCAACAATACTTATCTTGGCTAGCTATTCAGGTCATTTTGAAAAAATGTTGTTTAGGCACTTCAACAGATTTTAGTATGTTTTTGGCATAAAGCTTTGCCAAGTGACCATGAAAGGGTGTTTGATATTTTTTTGTCACACTTCGTGCACATCAGCATACGTCTTTTGTGGAATTCATCCGTCTTATTTCTGCCTCCTTTCCCTTCCTTTCCCTCTGGGACATATTTATTTCTCGTAATGTATAGCTAGCAATATAACACGATCATTTGTATTCCTGTTCCGACTAGTGAACCACAGATGAGCAGAACCATGCCTCAATTCTATCTCTTTTAAACACAACAAATGACATTGGGGGACACATTCCAGTGATAGGTTGGCAAATTGTAATTCTGTTCATTCATACTAATTTGTACACTTAATGCTTCTTCTGGAATGGAAGATATATTACTCCAAGAGTAGAAAGGAGTATTGAGCGAATTAAGCAACAGAAATTGTTAATGCAATGTTTTAGTTGTTTTAGGGATTTTTTTTTTACACTATTATTAATTTATCGCAGTCAGGAATGAGTGAAATAGTATGAGCATACTCAAACATTTTTAATTGAAATTATTCAGGTATTTAAATAAGTCAAGAATATAGAAGTTGAACTTTTTTGTTGAAGAAAAAAATCTGAGTTAAGAACAACTCATCAAATATGACAAGATTAGTTCTAGATAGCGGTGTTTGAGAGAACAAGACAACATTTATGGCTATTTTCTTCATGTTCTTACAATGCAAGGTTCATAAAGCATACTTTTCCAGCTAGAACTAATAAATCAGTATGGACATATCTTTAAAACAGTTACAGAATTTTTATTAAGATGTGTAGGAGACCAGTTAGTAAAGTTGCACGTTATCTATAGCTATTGGAACAAAATACACGTTTAACAAGGCAAATCTTGCAGATAGATATGTAGGACACCATATATCAATCAATGAAGACTCTATGAGATGATATACACAGTGCTAAGAGTTTTGACGAGTGCTTGGTTTGTCCAATCTTTTCTAAATGAAGATCAAGTATCTCATAATGATGGTCTGGGAATTTTAGCACTGATAAGTCCACCGGAATTCCTAAGGGTGTATAAAAGTCAAACTCGTGAAAGTCCGAGAGTAACAAAAGTATTAATGCCTGACCCTTGGGAGATGGCGTCACGTTATACATTGATCCCGTAGGCTGGGTAAAACCTCAAAAATATCCATTTTCGCGCAATTGTTATTGTATCAGCTTTGAAAAATGTCCAAGAACAACTGATAAAGAAGTTCTGTATACATTTTCTAACTTCTGTCTAAGTGTTCTGGGAATTGGTGAATTTGCTGAATTTTGTGTAATTTATGCTAGTATTTTTCCCCCACCAAATTCAGAAGCAAAAGCAAATCAAAGGAAGGGACACAATTTAAGGTAGTACAAAACAGTATTCGAAAAACAAACACTTCGGAAATCCTCGCGCAAGTCAAACGTTTACGAGAAACAAATAAATGACGTACGTCATGTTCTAAATGTCTTATTATGACGTCACGCCGTGCAAGAACTGTTCAAATAATACTTTGTAACAAAGTGGGAGAGGGAGGTTTAAACTTCTTCTTAAAAATATCTAGTGGTGGAATTGTTTTGTATTTACATAATATTATCTACATATTCCAACAATTTATATGATAGTTTTTCGTGGAATTTGAATGATAGGAATTTAAATAAAAACGGTATTTAGTATGGCGAATAGCTCCAAAATAGGGCCTTCTTGCATATTCTTAGGACTGATTTTATTGGTACAAAAAACTATCAAAGTCAATGATTATTATTTTTTTAACGTTTAACGTGTCTTAGTCTGTTTGTTAATAGATATTTGCCAAAAAAAATATTTTAACAATTTTTTTTCTTTTAAATCATGTATTCTGATGAGCCTAGCCCTTTTCTAACAGGGTGTCGAAAGCCATAGTTGTGACCTAGATTACGAGAAAACTAATGGTGGAATTTTTTTAAAACTTTGTATATGTATACAGTTTAATATGATTAACATTTGGTGCAATTTAAAAAAAAAATGAATTATGGGACAATTTTTCGCTATCTGTTTTGTACTACCTTAATATGATATGATCATCTTTAAATTGGAATGCTTTTGTAATCTACAGTATACTGTACATTTGTCTGTACTTAATTAAATATGTCAACAACGCATATGAAAAAAATAAAATGTTGAAACTTTATTATAATACTTACTTATCAGGGGAACAAATTCTGAAGTTTCGGGTAAATTTTCTGCCACAGCCAGCATAAATACGGAGAAAGCTAGTAACACAGTGATGCCGAGGGCGATTTTCTCTCCAGAGTCCGGCGGTAAACAGAACACCAGCAACGTCAGCGCTGACATCATAATGCACGGGAAAATGACGTTATACATATAATACAGCGTTCTGCGTCTGATATGAATGAAAAACGTCACATCCGGAAAAGATTCTGGGCAACACGTGTAATACACCACGTTCCTTTGGACCCTGACGCTGATGAGGACCCACTCGCCGTTCACAACGTAATTGGACAGGTCGACCTCCTGGGACCTGTTTGTGATGTCTACCTGGAATCCATCATAGGTCCACGACCCGAATTTCATCTTGCAGATCTGGTCATCGAAAGGGAAGTAGGTTACGTCCACTTTGCAGGAGCTCTGAAGCTTTGTAGGTATTGGCCAGAAGACGTTTCCATTGTGTTCTACCATTGCATTGGCTAGCATGACCCCATCCGTGTATTCTGCAGCGCTGAATGTACAAAAAATTGTCAAATGTAACCAAAAAAAATTGTAATGAAAATTAATTTAAAGAAAAAAAATACGCTAGTATTCACTTTTTTAAGGTGGTATGGGACACCTCCATAATTGTTACGCACTTCCTATAACAAAAAAACCCAATACAATCAAGTATAGTTTAATAAATATTTTCTTTTCCAAAATTGTCACCTAACAGGGTAGCGCAGTGGATTAGAACGTTCACCATGAATCTGTACGACTTGAGTTCGAATCTCTCTTGGGGGATTTTGAAATTTTAACCTTTACAAAAATGTTTAAACGTATATTAAGTCAAATGTTGTAAAATTTGAAAATTCTAAATCGGTGAAAGTATTTTGACTATAATTTACTTTTATCCACATTAATATTGACAGATGTCTCATACCACCTAAAATAAATACAATCATACTTAAAAAAGAAAAAAAAAGAAAATTAAAGGTTTATTTTCAAACGAAAAAGCCAAAGCAAATCATACCATTCTAAAACTATACAGGCAGTCATGCAATAATTTTGATATTGCAAGTAATAACCTTTCGTTTGGTATTGACCTATAAACGCCGCTTCGATTAAGATAGAAAAGAAATATAGTTCAAAATTGTTGCAATTATTTGATTAACAAAATACAATTTAAAAATTTTTATATTTTTTTACCTAGCTGACAAATTTTTTTTTTAAATTGAAGTGACCAATACTGCAAAAAAAAAAATAATG
Organism: Magallana ariakensis; assembly: GCA_020458035.1. Classification (NCBI taxonomy): domain Eukaryota; kingdom Metazoa; phylum Mollusca; class Bivalvia; order Ostreida; family Ostreidae; genus Magallana; species Magallana ariakensis. The sequence goes on along the minus strand of CM035816.1, from coordinate 10,801,516 downwards.
TTCAGTAAATATGTAAAGTGACGATAGAAGCTATACGGAATTCCACTACTTAATTCCGTTAAAGTTAAAATAATTATGATCAAAGTGGCTAAAATCTATTAAAAAAAACCAACACACTCAGTGATTGAGAACATGTTTATAGAATGGACTTTTCAAAGGACATCGTAGCGCTGGCATAAAAAGTAGCTCAAAAAGTTTCCTTCAAAAGCAAGGACGCTTTTCAAATTGTTCACTGAGTTACACGAAAGAAGCTGAAATTGTATGCTGAACGGTCGGCGATGTTGCAATAGCGATTTTGATCAGAATTTGTATAAAAATACATCTTCTATCTTTCAATTTGACAGATTACCATAATGATTGTAGGTATTGTGGAGACATACGATGCGGCACGTGTCCGTTTTTAAAACAAGGCAGCCCTATTGACTCTAGGGGAAAACGAGTCCGCATAAATTCGGACATGTCATGTTAATCCAAAAATTTAATGTATACCATTATTTGTGATAGTTGCAACCAATTTTATATCGGCGAAACAGGGACTACATTAAGAACAAGAATCCGGGTGCATAAACCGGAAAATAAAACTCAGCGATCACATTGATGTATGCGGACGCAGGCAATTCAAAGTGTTTCCGTTTTATAAGCTTTTTACAGAGAGGGCAACAGAAAGAAGAAAAAAAGAAAAACGTTTTATTCAAACTTTACCAAAAATTAATATAAGTATAGTATTACCAAAAATATTTACCTACTCGAAGTTACAATACCAAAGCTTCATTTTATGCGACATGTATACACGATTATAGGTGGTTATTGCAGATGAGCATGTACGACTTATGTAGAAACTCTTAGTATATAAAAGCCTCCGATTTTAAATCAAGTAATTATAATAAATATATATGGTTACATTTAAGGTTCAATTAAGACAAGAGTCAAACCAGGGACTATAAAACTAAGACTAGCCCACGTTTGCTTTTAGTATTGCATTCCCAATATATAATAGCAAGATTGACATCAAGGTTAGTTTTATGACAATGGAGCCAGACGTCGGCCGGTAACTTACTTGTTGTATAGCACAATATCAGGAAGCCAGATCTTGTGGCACGGAATTCTAATTTTAGTGATATTAGAAAACTGCAAGGGATCCCACTTCAGAAATTCGTCGTTCCATTCCTGAAATAAAAAACCCAGACATCTTTACCAAAAACACATAGACAAATATCATTTAAAAACATATTTTCCAATTAATATGAAATTCAATTTCAGAAATGATGCAGAGAGCTAGCAATACCTGGTCAAGCCAGACATTGGTCACAAGAACTTGGTTTTTCTCGTCCTGAAATGAAAGTTGAGTAGTTTTATGAAAAAAAATTAATTCATTAATCTTTAGCGGTAAGAAATACGTATACATGTATCTGAAAAAGAAATACGGCTATTTCCATTGTAATGCTGTTTAACACCGAATACAACAATCACAAAACCTGAAGTTGATGCGTTATTTTGTATGAAACATATAATTTGATTTTTTTTTTCAATAACAAATATATGTACATCGTATCTGAAATGGAAATCCGGCTATTTATCCTAATTTATAAAGTTTGATTTTCAGTTTTGATAATTACAATCATATTTTGCGGATATATTGAGTACAACCAAACGTCGATGTGAAGCGAACTTTGTACCTTTGCTTTTGCAACTGATGAAGTTATAAACATAAAAACAATCCAAAAATAGTTCGTGAAAATGAATAATCGCGTGTTGTATGGTTCAACCAGGTTTAAACAAAGAAAATTATTTCCAGAATATTTTAATATTTTATAACATGAACACACTCCAGATGCTATATTTTTCTAAGTTATGAGAAACATCCAAAAAAGATTCCTTGTAATATGGAAATCATTGGTAGCATTGCCTGTATCGGAAATCGAAGAAATAACAATGAAAAAAGGTTTCTGTGTTTACGATCACTAATAAAGTATACATGAAATGTGATAAAAGACGATGGTCATGTCAATTAAAGTAGATAGCGAAATATCCATGTAATAATGTAGGGAAACAATAAAAAACAATTGGCAGACATCGATCGGGACTCTGGGCGCTGTGTATTCAACGCTTTCCAGCTCCTTAACGAATGCTTAACACTAGATTAATGCACTCAATCTCCATTGAACACATGAATGAGTCTGCGACAACGTTATAGTTTGTTTAAATAACAACCGGAAAAAGTAGTCATTTTTAGTACACCGAATGCTTACCAGGAGTTCATTGCATGCACTCGATCACGAATTCACGAGCGAGTCTTCAGCATTGTTTATATAGTTAGTTAAGATAACAATCGAAAAAAGCAGTTCATTTCAACCCATCGCATCGTATTTTGTAAAGCGGACAACACAGCAAGTAGCACTTGCAATTCGCGTTAATCACATACACGAACAACGTATCTACTACAAGTGCTTATATTATGATATATATATGCCGAAAAATGGCAGAGTCCAATTAGAGTAATCAATACACATTTCGTTTGAATCAACGACAATCATTAGGACAAGTGCTTTTGGGCGACGATTTCGGAAAATGTGGAATCTATGCGTAATTGATATACGGAGGGGTAAGACCCGGAAATAGCAATTTAACCCCTAAAGAGGTATCAATATAAATGCTCTATAGTGATTGCATGTGCTTCTCTGCTTCCAGGAACCACTGATAGTGAATATAAATCCAGCTTCCTCCCGATAAACTGGAATAAAATTTATTCATTGTAGCCACTTAACCCTTCAACAATGCAAAAAGGCGGGTTTTTCAAAATTACAAAAAAGCACTTGCCATGTCGAATATCTGGGTCAAGGTTAGCCCCATTTTGACAATGACTGCCGTGGACGCGTTCTGGACAGGCCGCACTGCTTTCTCATAACCTCTCAGAATGTGGTTCATTAAGCGTTGCTCATCCGGGACGGGTCTGGAAGTGACGTCATCAGCGTTATGGGTCATGACATATGTAACATTATAGAATGCACCCTCCGAGATACTGTCTGGCTTTAACAGATCTGCAAGGCGACCTGAAAGCAAAGAGACAATTTGATATATAATTTTTTCTCGAGAAAAAATCAAGACCAAACAAAGGATTAAAAGTGTTTTATTTTTAAAATTTTGCATAAAAACAAAATGAACATATATTACTTTAAAATGTATTCACTTGCATTCTATGTGCAGATTTTTGAAATCTATTTTTCAAAATCTTATTAAAAACTTGCTTGGACAATTTAATGACGTCGGTCGCAAACCGTGTAAAACGGTACCTACATGTAACCGCCAAAATATAATCGCAATACTGACCTGATGTTTTTATTCTCTCCTGTAACAACACCAAAATATTTTTAACGGTACGATTGAGAAATTATATCTTAAACTGTTTGGAAATTTGTGAGACTCCTGTTACATTGTGGGCGTTTGAGGAAACGTTTGACAGAAATATTATTGAAATCATTCGGAAAAAGAGAATTATCTTTATTATTAGGAAGCATCAAATCAAGAGATAATTATAAGATATTAAGACTACGAATGTGAATATTTTGAGATATTGCAAAAATATTTGAAATCGATGTTATAAAAAGTAAAATGATGCGCCAAATCTTGCGAATAATATGTGATATTATTTTTTCAGAAAATACAATGCAGTAGCACTTAGATCGCGTCACGTTTAGATTGACTACATTTGGCACAGTACAGACACACGGTAAATAATTTACATGTTAATGCGTCTACT